>AWOL01S0141754.1:0-14666 GCA_000715115.1 Nicotiana otophora
TCAGTGGATTTTGGTATATATAGGGTTTTTTGTGGGTTATGGGGTAAAGTTTTCACATATATGGGACTACTTTGGTGGACTCCGGGAATCTAGACATAATGGTGGTCGTTGGTTGAGTTTTGGGGATCAGGAGTAGGTTGCGATGCAATCTGAGGAGTATGGTAAGTGGTAGTTTATAGGTATTGAGTTTGATGGTGATGGGGATGGTGTTATGGAGGAGTAGGTACCGGTGGAGGGTTGTGGTTCTGAGGAGCTGTGGTGTATTGATGTGGTGCAGGAGGATTCGACGGTGGATTTTGGTTCTGCATGTTTTGGGGTAGTGCCAGGTTTTGGGCATTTGGATTTTGTTGGTTGATATCAGGGACGTTTAGGGTGAGAGAAAGATTTGCCAAGTTTCGGACCTGCTCAAGTTCTCCTTGTAGCTCCGGGATTTTCTATTCTAGGCGTAAGACCAATTCGTTCTGTGCCGGAATACTTCAGCCATCTGAAGTTTCAATGTTTTCTGCATTGTCCTTCCTGATTCCACTTAAATCGTCCATCTTTCCTTTCCCTTTGCTTATTCCTTTAGGATCACTTGGTGAAGGAGGAGGTGGAGGACCTCTGGATCTAGTGTGATATGCGGATGATGCCAGCATGCACGAACCAATCTTGGGGAATGAGAATATTCAAAAGAAAGAAAAATAAAAGGTAACCAAGTCAGTAAGGATATTGGAAGAATGCTCGCAATATTAAATATGTTTGCAAAATCACGTAATGAATCGCGTCCTAATTTGGGGGACCTCATTGTGCTCGAGGTAGGCCTACGCAACACATAGACTCGGAGAAAATTGATGCCAATATTGCATCATTTCATTAATGTGAAAACAAGCCAAACTTTTACTAAATCGACAATAATAATGAAGTTACTAATGACGTTTATCCTTATTACAATCGAAATTTAAACTAAGCTAGAAAATAGTAAAGAACATCATTTGCTAAATCTATTTGGTCCCTGAGGGACCTTCTCCATGCTTGGCTCTCTTGACTCCGTCAATCAGGTTCCCCAGGTCGCGCATATCCAACAATAGGCAAGCCTTTGCTAGATGCTCTCCTTCATTGCCATCCGTGTTCTGACAATCTGAAAGCCTCTTCCTCATCTTTCCCTCAAACTCCATTAACCCTTGCTCTAAATATTCCAATCTCTCGGTGGACTTAGTAGCGATTTCCTTCCATTCATTAATTGCCTCCATGTCCACTTTATGTTGTTCCAGATGTCTAGCTTAAGATTCAAAAACCCTTTTATGAAGCCTTCTATACTTGACTTGTGCCTCGGCAGTATCATGAATGATCCTATTTTCCAAATTGACCCCTGGCTTGACGTCTTCTGCTATATCATCTACCAACAATGATGGATAGAAATACACATGACCGGCATGGTACCTGTCTGGCTCGATAGTCTCTCTTTCCACAATGACCTTCTGGTTCCACATATGTTGCGCCTCAAACTTGAAAGGAATGATGTCCCCTTTGAAATTTGCCTTGTACTGGACCATGTTAGAAACCCGAGGTATGACCTGTTTTCTTCTTGCTTGTCTCATTACCATTATAGGAGCATATAGATAAATTCCTCGCAACCCGATCAATACCATATGAGTAGTATCCCTCGACCTGAAGGTGAACTCGCCGCTGGGAAACCACTCAAACATCCAATGTACCTTCTCGTCTGTCAGATTGCTAAAGAAACGTACCCAACTTACAGCACCTCCAGGATGTGCAAACCTATCTGGGATGAATGTCATTTTCTCTGGGTGATGGTAAGCTATATAGTCATTCAACGGTCGTCTCAGAAGCTCTTGGCGGTATTCTCCCCTCTAAAAGTGTTCTATTAACCAGACTTGCAATAATAGATTACAACCTTCAAAATGTTCAAACCCCTACTTGCACCGATCTAGAGCACGGTACAGTTCAGCTAGGATCATAGGGATGATGGTGTAGGTTTTCCCCTCGATGCCTTCCATTAAAGTTCTTGCAACCATAGCTAAACCAGTATGAATTCTTCCCCCTTTCATTGGAAATATCAACAAACCCAATAAGCAAATGATGAATACATAAACTCGGCGGTGCATCCAACCTAAGGAGGTAATGGCAAGTTCCTTATGATGAAGACGATATGACTTACCGTGCCCGTAACGCTCATGAAGGAATTCAAATGGGATGTATGACTTCTTCAAATAAAGCAACTCATCATTTTTCTTGAAACCTAGCATTTTTAGAAAATTGCGAGGGGTGTGATTCTCTAGCACTAATAACCCTGGACTATCCCATGGCAGCTTAGCGAAGCCTCCTATTTCTTCTAGGAGAGGAGTCATTTCTATGTCACCAGAGCGGAAGACGACCCTTTTCTCATCACAGAACATGGTAGCGGCCTCAATCAATGCCCTGTTTGGTTGGATGTCTAGCAAGGATGGAAAATTTACCAAGAACCCTTCTCACATGATTCTTGTCGCAAAGCTTTTTCCACCAATCAAGTAGCAGAGGTGGGATGTTTTGGACCATGCCAAACCTGAGGACTTCGTGCTTCATTTTCTGCAAGCAAATAGAGTTAGCCCTCTCCCCTTCCAAATTCGACCATTTACATAATAATGATCAACATATTGGCACATTTTCTTCAAGTAATGCACATAACATGGTAGTGTCCATTGGGATTGTGAAAATCCCGTCGGACTTTGGACAAGGCTTATCTTAGTGGGCTATTACGTTAACAATGTCATAACCCGTACTAGGTTTAACATGATGCATGTACATTTGATGGTGGAGTAAGATTTTTAGAATGGTCTAAACTGGTACTCTCAAGTGGATAACTTGAGAGGGAAAGGCACGGGACCATCGACTGCACCGTTGATCGACTAGTCTACCGCAAATAAGCCTTTCCGATTTAAAAATGGTAGTTTTGGAAGAGCGCGGACACTCATCAAGTGACGCTATGTTGATAATTGGCACGAGTGAGTATGATGTGGAGCATGCTTTATGTAGAGATAATAATACGTTGCCAAGTATTTGCACGATAAATATGTAAAAGCGGTAAATACAGTATTAAGGTAAAACATGAAAGGCATAAAAGAAAGACAAGGGAAGAAGTTAGTTCGTGGAATATATGAGAATGTAATAAAGCAAGCAAGGGAGTAGGGACTGCAGAGGCATGATATAGCAGTCTTTAAACAAATGAAGAGCAGTTAGAGAAAATAAGGGCGGATAGAAAAAGAGATGTGCATGTTATAACAAATTTAAGCAAATAAAGGTGGAGAAGGGAATGGATGTTCATGTTATAATGAGTTTAAACAAGTAAAGGTGAACGAGAAAGGGATGTTCATGTAATAGAAAAATTTAACAAATAAAGATGGAAAAGGAATGCGCGTTTTATAACAAAGAAAACTAATCCACATAAGCCAAGTTCATTATGATAAGAGCCTAAGTATCCCCAGCATTTTTCTTGCGAAAGCGGGCCTCGACGTATGACAACTCTTTTAAATGAAGGATAGGTATTAAAAGAGAAGAGTCACCACCTAACGGTTTTAAGGTGCGTTAGGGCACCTATTATGCAAATGACTCTGTTTGACTAGTCAATGTCACCAAAGATCGGGTAAGGGCTCAAATTACCTCAAAGAGAAGGTGTTAGGCACTCTTCGAGGTCCAAAACTGCGGGTCTCGGCCGAACTTAAGATTTTGTGGATTACAATTAGGCTAAGTGATCAAATAAACAAAGCGAATGTAAAGGTCAAAGAATTTCATTACAACATGATTAGTACAGATCTTAGTACGAATATAGGGATACAACTATTTGGATCTAATAACAACATATAAAAGAGGGGGAGGGGATCCTAAGTTTTTTAGCCTAAAGGATCACCCCATGCAACATAAATAATATTTTGCAACTCCCTTGAAGTAGGGAGTTACTCATATTATTCAGCGGGCACAGACTATCATCTCCTGCTACCCGATTACTATGTTAAAGTTGTTAACCTGAAGCGCACTAATTCAATTCTAAGTCGTGCTCTATGCGTGCACTACTCGTCCTATTCCTATGGTCCAGGAGATATTGGACTTCTACTAGGTGGTTCTAGACCTTACTTAGGTGGCTCAGAAATGTCAAAACTAGGCGACATACAAAACACATATTGGACTTCAAATATGGGCAGTTAAAGGCTCAAGTTAGCCTGCACACTAAAGCAACAAATGCACATGAAATAGGTTTTCATGTTAAGCCATTTCAGAATTAAGAACCTGAAGCCCTATAGACATGATTTCTATGTGACCTTGGATTCAAAAGCGCATATATGACATTACTGCTTCTAGTGGCTTAGACGAGGAAGCAATAAACCATTTGTTGTTAACATTGGTTTTAGATACCAGATTTAGAAAGGAGACATTGTCCTACAAACATGATATCTAATAGTGGCATAGTTAAACAAATGAAAATAGTTCAGGGAACCCAGTCTTGACAAGGGGATAAATAATATTAAGCGAATGACAGTATCCTATAGGCAAGATCTCTAACAATTGACAATCGAACCTTAATTTTATAACACTTTACCTCTATGAGCAGGTTATCTAGGCGGAGCATTAACAATAACAGTAGCTAGGTGATTAATCTAGGTGAAAATAGAACATAAGCTAGTGAGATCCTATAGGCAGGGTATCTAATGAATATGCTATCATACAAATCGAAAGAAAGTTCACTGGTATTTATTTTCTGTATGTTGTCTAGTAGCACATAGCAGTAGAATAAATAAAGGGTTTACATCTGTGCTTTAATGGTGGACTAGTTATGTGAGTGTGTGAGTTTTCCTAAAGGCATGATTTCTACCAGTGGAAGTTAACTGGAATATACAGCAAGTCGGATAACAAGTAAATCACATGAATCCTATGGGTATGTTTTCTACCCTTGCATGCAAATATCAGAGTATGCCCGTTCCCCAGTTTCACTATTACCCCAATTGTTCATTACAGAGTTATTACAGACCCAATGATAAACGTAATTATAAAATATTATACAAGCAATGACAGTAGGCCACAACAGGCCCAAAAGGAAATACCCAGCATTGCCTGGGCCTTCAACAACTCTCACATAGCATTCCCAGATTCCCAACAGGGAACTATATTCATCAGCACAACCCAGAAGCCATAGGAGAACTCAAGCCAAACCAAATAGCCATAGATTGACCAATATTACCCAGACATTGAATCACTTACACCAACAAGTTTACATATTGAGTAGACATTAGGAAGAAAACGCTGAGTGTCAGAGATAGCTCAGGTCTCAGTAGTAAAGAGAGTGGCTAAAAGACCCCAAATTCTAGTGTGTCAGAGTTCACAAGGGTCTCAAATGGACGCCGAGCAGTGCTCACACTAGGGAGGTCAGTAGTAACTGGTGGCCTTGGCTTTCAGTCGGCCAAGAATGATAGGTTCAGAATAGCACAAGTAACAAATGAGAGGGAGTGGATAGTGGTGAAGGGATAGAAGTTGAGGAAATACACTTATAGTTTAGAAAGCAGACATAGCAAAGTTGAGAACACAGAACAATTAATCAAAAAGGTCAAGAAGATTTAGAAATAGGTGCAACACTTAGCAAAAATAACACATTGACAGAAAGCACATTGGGTGTTGGAGGAGAATCGAGTTCCCTGAGATTACAAGATCAACCAGATTATCATACTAAGGTGCATATTATCAAACAAGTCTAAGTGGGGCGCTAACTTAAAAGGTTTTAAGCTTAAAGATCCAAATTATGCTAAGGATTCATCAAAATATCATAAGACAACCATGTTAACTTATACATGAATCAGAAAAGTATCAAACATGGTATGGAAACACAAACTAAGATAACTATTATAAAGGTTTCAAACAGTTACTAAGGATATATGATTAAGCAAAACAGAGACATGCTGTGAGACACATCAACAAGGGAGCATCTCATAGTTGATAGAAAAGGTCTTAACATAGATTAGAACACATTACATGTGCAAGTATGTCATTACAGAGATTCAGAACAGAGTGGGAAAGCAAGCTCATGTGAAATAGCAAACGTAGGCATTCAGGTATTGACATAGTAGACTAATGCACTTAAGAGGGTTCAAATTATTCAAATTAGGCATAAACATGTCTCAGAGCTGGCAACATTAGGTAAAATTAAATACTAAAGAGGTTCAAAACAAATGCAAAACTAATCAAAGTTGCATACAAAAGTAGCCCAAAAATACACTAAGCCATGAACTTCAGAGGTAAAAATGTGCGAATCATAAACACATAAGAACGAAATTGCAAAGCCAAGTGACTTACCAGTTAAACGGACAATAAGAAAGAACAAATTCCACAATGTTTCTGAGTATCAACAAAGAACAAGTGCCCAGAATCTCAATGCGTCAAAGTTCCCAAGGGCTTGAAAGGAACTCCGGGCAGTGCTCGCACCAAGAAAAGGTTGAAAAGTCGAATCCCGGTGGCCTTGGCTTTCAGCCGGCCCAGAATCAAGATATAGAACAAGAGAACGAGAGAACAATAAAGTGATAGCTCCATTGTTTAGTAAAAATCTAGCGATTAAGGTCCCCCTTCAAGGGGAATAGGGAGAGGTTTATATAATTGTAGAAATCCGGCAAACAAACAAGGCAATACTATAAAATTAAAATAAATAAGGAAATAATATCAAGCAGAATCAGTAAAAGTCAGATTAGAGAAAAATTAGCTAAACCCTAGTTGACAGAAATCGGAGATTGGCCGAAGATCTTGGCTAATCGAACCCGTATAGCCTCTCCATGATGCATATGGACGAGATATCATCCAGATTTTGAAGGGTGAAGCTAATCTCCCTTGATTCAGAGGTTTAGCCTTGACAAAACAGAGAAAGTACTTATGTAACACCATGGAGAAACACCCAGTAACGAAGGAACACTTATATGGTAAGTAAATAATGGGGGAATTCCATTATCAGTGGGATTAGGAGAGGGAATTAAGGAAAGGCGGCTAGGGTTCTTCAGAAGAGTGAATGGGAGATTGAGCGTTTAGGGGCGGCGGGTTGGTAGAAATGGGCTAGGTTTTTGGGTAAGGGGTAATATAAAGGAATGGGTAGGTTAATTATGGGCCGTTGATCATTTAAGATCAACGACCAAGATCAAACGGGGAAGCGGGACGGGTTATTAAGCGGGTCGCGACCGGGTTGGGTACAAGGGTCGCCTGGTTTGGGCTTGGGGTTTATTGGGCTAAGGTGCTGGGCCATTTTGGTCCGAAAAATTGGTTTAAATCTGGGCTACTATTTAAATATGCAAAATATATTAAAAATAATTTATAAAAAATGATTAATAAATAACTAAAAATACTATTTATGCACTAAAATTATTATAAATAATAATTTAGTGTTATAAAAATATAAAAATGCTATTTTGACACAAATAACATAAATAAAAGCAATTGTGGATGAGTGCATGCTATTACTGCAAAATTGATGCAAATAGCTTAAAAATGCTAATGTAATTATATATAATTAAGTAAAATATTTGAAACATGTATTATAGGTGCAAAATAATAATTTTAGGTAACTAGGTCATTACAAAATAATTTGAAGGAGTAATTAATAATTATTCAAGTAATTTAAGTACAAAAACATCAATTTAAAAGATCTAAAAATTATGAATAATTATAGAAAATGCTCGTATAGATTTGTAAGCTAAATAATGATGTAAAAAAATAATGTTTTGAAAGTATATATATTATTTGAGAAAATATGAGGGCAAAATTTGGTATCAACAGCATGCTGTTCCCCCTACACCGTTTTTACTCCATCTGGTGTTGGGAACTTCAACATTTGGTGAAGGGTTGAGGGGACCGCCCTCATGTTGTGAATTCAGGGTCTTCCGAGCAGTGCGTTGTATCTAATATCGCCCTCGATCACATGGAACTTTGTTTCTTGAATAGTTCCGGCTACATTTACTGGTAGGATGATTTCACCTTTAGTTGTCTCACTCGCCATGTTGAAGCCATTGAGAATTCGAGTTGCGGGTACGATCTGATCTTGTAGGCCGAGCTGCTCCACGACCCTCGATCGAATAATATTGGTCGAGCTTCCTGGATCAATTAAAACACGTTAAACCTGAATTTTATTCATAAGGATAGAGATTACTGAAGCATCGTTGTTGGGTTGTGAGATCCCTTCTGCTTCCTCATCATTGAATGATAAAGTGCCTTCTAGCACATAGGCTCGAGTTCGTTTTTCCCTGATGATTGATACTTTAGTGCGTTTGAACACGGGCCCTTGTGGAATATCGACCCCACCAACGATTATGTGAATCACATGTTGTGGTTCTTCCTGCTCGTTTTTCCTGTTTGCATCCCTGTCTCTGAAATGGTTTTTAGCTCGGTCGCTCAAGCATTCTCGAAGGTGAACCTCATTGAATAGACGGGCCACCTCCTCCCTTAATTGTCTGTAGTCTTCGGTTCTATGACCATGTGTACCATAGTATTTGCATATTTGATTGGGGTTTCTTTGGGATGGATCAGTTTGTAGGGGTCTGGGCCATCTAGTATCTTTGATTCTCCCAATGGCTGACACAATACCTGATGCATCGATGCTGAAGTTGTATTCTGATAATCATGGTGCTTCTGTGGGATCGGCATGTTTATCGAAGCCACTTTTGCTCATGATCCCTCGAGAGATCTGTCCTCGATCGTTCCTTCGATCATTCCGGATGGGATTTCGTCCTGGGCCACTGTTTCTACGATCTGCGTTGTATGGTTGATATTGATCTTTGTTCGACCGGGGTTCTCTATCGATATCCCTTTGAGTTCTACCGACGGTCCTGTTTGGATAAACGGAATCGGAATGGGTCCCCAATTAATCATCCTCGACCCTAATCTTTTATTGGTATCAATTATGCACATCATCCCAGGTTACCGCTGAATATTCAATTAAATTCTGCTTTAGTTGTCGTGATGCCACCGAACTTCGTTCATTCAAACCTTGAGTAAAGGCTTGAACAACCCAATCATCTGTGACTGGTGGTAGTTCCATCTGGAATCGAGATACGAATTCCCTCAATATTTCGTTGTCTTTTTGTTTCACCTTGAAGAGGTCCGACTTCCTAGTCGCAACCTTTATTGCTCCGGCATGTGCCTTTACGAAGGAGTCTGCAAGCATGGCGAAGGAATCGATGGAATTACGCGGCAAATTGTGGTACCATATCATTGCTCCTTTCGACAAGGTTTCTCCAAATGTCTTTAGTAGAACAGATTCAATCTCATTGTCTTCCAAGTCATTCCCTTTTATTGCGCATGTATAAGAAGTGACATGCTCATTAGGGTTGGTGTTCCCATTGTACTTAGGAATTTCTGGCATTCGGAATGGGTTTCGGAGCCGCATTTGGATGGAAAGGCTTCTGTACGAATTTCTTTGAATCCATACCCTTTAGAATCGGCGGTGCCCCTGGTACTTGGTCAACCCGAGAGTTGTATGTCTCTACTTTCTTGTCATTTGCCTCGATTTTCTTTTCTCCCGATTCAATCTGTTTAGTGAGCTCCTCAAGCATTTTCATAATGGCGGGGTCAGTCCCCGATTCGTTGGCGTTCGACTTTTCCGGCACAGGCTCGGTCCTGTGGACGACTTCTGGTTCGGTCCTATTCGGTGTTCGGTGCTGATTTTATAGTTGTGCTATTGCGGCTTGTTGAGCCTGTAATATTTCGAATATCAATTGGAGGCTAACTCCACCATCTTCTCCGCCCTGCGTACTTCGACCACCTGATCGAACTTCCATGCGTATGCTACCTTCGGGATCAACGCCCAAATTTGCATTTAGGGCGACATGTGAACTAACATCGACTGGATTTGTAATTGGTGCTCCCTCGAGGTCAGCCGAGGCGCCTCGATCCCTGGGGAGGCTATATTGTCATTTTTCCCGTGAAATCCGAGGTCGTTGTCACCATGTGTAGGCACTGCTTGTGAGTTTGACATGTTTATCCTGAAAACAAAGATTCTTGCGAGAACAAGTGTAAAGTAGTGTGTGTTATCGGAATCAGTATTAAGCAATCACTATTATCCTTGACCTCACGGTGGGCGCCAAACTATTTTCCCTTAAAATTGGATAACAATTAAATTTATAATATGGTTTTAAGGACACGTGATTTCACTTAATACCAATTGATAAATATGAAGATTAATAACATAAATGAACTATAAAGTAAAGCAAACCAGTGTTAGAATGGAACTCGGCCCTCAAGTTTGGATACTCTCGAACTGGTTGATGTAAGAACAATTAAAATATAACAAGCTGATGAACAATAGTATAAACGAGAAAGAAAATTATATTGCTTTGATATATGTGAACCATGTGTCTTCCAAATGATTAGAACCCCATTTAAATAGTAAAGGAACTCCACTTATGGTATAATTCTAATTACAGAAGGAAATCTCATGATTAGCTAATTAACCGTTTCTGATTTGATCCGTTCCGAGATTTACGCCATGATCCTCGACCAGTCGCGGATATCTCGCCTTTCTGTTATTGTGATATCTTCGATCTTGCTCGATGTCTGTCTCATTTGGCTTCGATCACTACTAGCCTCGATCTCGACATGTACCTCGATTCTGAACTCAGTACCTTATCCTCGTGATTTAGTCTGTTTTGTTACGAGGCCATTCTTCGGTGCAACCTCCCGGTCTTGGTCAAATAGTAAAATCAGGTGGACCCGGTTTTAACCGTATACAATTTTCTATTGACATTCTTTCTAATGCAAAACTAAATTAACTTTTTGAGTCATTTTATCAAGATGTGCCACTTAAACTATGGTCGATAACAAAACTTTAGTATCTTGCAAGTACCTTTTTTTTTTCTTCCTATTGAAGTGAAATGGTTTTCACTTTTCATATGAATAATTGTCTTTATCCTAAAAATAGCTTCTTCTTTTTTCTGGATCCTATTTATAACAGTTATTTCTTTCTTTGGGTTTCAATTCCTTAGCCACGTTCCATGTCTCAGGAAATAAAAGCTGCTTTTTACTCACAAGCAAGTGACAAACCACAAACTTACACATAAATCACTCTCCAACACTTTTAAGTATTTCACAACAAATCTACCCATCAATGTTGCTATAGCATTTTCAGATCATACAAAGTAGAATTATAGTAGTAAAACACTAAATCACAATGATCAGGTCCAAAGATCTACACTTTGGCACCAAGCAGTGTCATCAGGAACTTCATGTAATCACCTGATGTGTCACCAATAACTGCATTATCAAGGCTAGTCTTGTTCGCGATGAAATACTCTCCCCTTACTTTCATCATATCAACTTCAGCTCGAGTTACAATGGCTCTAGTTAGAGAATCCTCATCAGTTCCTATCCCGACAATCGAGGCTCTGACAACCTGATCATTCCAACGTAAAAGAGAATACAACAAACAAGAAGAGAGAATTCTGACAGAATTAGGGAAATAGCATCACAATTGCACATTGCAGGCCCGAGATATTATAAATGGAAAAATATACTGGATAGATTAAATAGTTTTCCTTGCTAGTAGGAGTCTATGCTAATGCAGGAAGCTACTGAGCCGATACCCTTCCTAGAAGGTGCTAAGTTCAGTAGTGGATAGATTGGCATAGGAGGACTTTGAAAGCCACAGTTTTGGTTAATTTTTGTTTGGTTATGTCTCTAGAGTCCAATGAGCAGGAGGTGTATATATGCTTACTTGGTTGAATAAAATGTTTTCGTTTGACAAAAAAAAAGTGAAGGTACTTTACTAAATTATCAGATACAAATAAATTAACTGGTGCTTTCAACACAATAAAGATATCGTAGCAAAGTACAACTGAACTAACATAGGAGCTGGTACAATCTTTCAGACTAATTATGCACAGAATTAACCTGTTAATAGCCACAATAACTTGAACAAGCTGAAAGTAATAAAATGGAAGAAATCCTTCACCCTGGTAATTAAGGCCCTTTACAGGTTCCACAGCTTTGACTCTATTTGGTCGTTTAATATAGCTAATAACGACAGAGAAGAAGAAAGATAAGGAGGAGATTTTATATTCTATGGTGCCGATGATTCTTTAAGTCTAGACCAACCAGAATATTGATATGCAATTTAATAGCACTGTCATACTTAAATCAAATATATGGTCTAGTTTAGAAAAAATGTGATCCCGTGGATGTAGAAAACAGGAGCATGCGTTTGCCTTAACATTATTATATTAAGGTAGGGCTGTGCTGATTTTCTGACAGATGATTTGCGAGGTAAAAGGGTGTCAAAACGAGAAAAATACTTAAACCAAAATATAAAGGAAAAATATGTTCTTTATTTAGTACCTCAGCAAAATGTTTCTCTGGCGAATCAATGCACCAGATAACCACCTTCAGTATAGATTCCAGCAGACCTTTTCCGCAGCTCTTAATGTCCTGTAAAATAATCATTAAAGTAGATAGAATAAAATGCACATAGAAGACACAAAATGAACAAGCAGAACTAATAAAAAGAAGGTTGCGCAGGCAGCTTTGTAAGAAAAGTAACCTGGTCAATGGAGAATCCGTAATTTTGCTTATAACACTCAAAAGTTGCTCTAAGCTGATGAAAATTCCTTGTGCTGAGTATCATCAGATGATTATCAGAATCCAACTGCTTTGTCCTTATGGCTTCACGAAGGATAGCAGCTTCTGCATTTGCAAGACTAGGATCCACCAATTCTTTATCATATCTATAGGACCTTACTAGACCAATAAGAATCTGGTGACATCCACATAACACATCATTTCAGTAACTTCTATAGAGGTTGGTAACAACAACTCAACATCACAATCAATCATCAGAAAGTGTGCTATAAAACTGATGAATCATCATCATCTAGGTATGATGTCTTCAGTACTCTATATGCATCCCACCAGATCTATGGTAAGACACTGAGAATTACTTGGTGTCTTTAGAAAACTCGAATGAGTTAGTTAAAAAGGATTGTGTCCTTAGGCTAGTAGATGTGACTGGAAGTGACCATACGTACCTTTTGTACAGGCATAGGGACATTTGCGGCGATATCTTCTTCAAGTGAACAGTTGAAGAGCCCACAATATGCTTGTCTTACAGCGACCAGATGATCAGGAGATGATGCACAAGCTATCTCTACTATCACTTGTAATTGGGTGATGGTTTTCTTTTTTGACTTCAAAGCTTCATTTGCTAGTCGAGCATCTCTTTCAGAAGGCTCATACGTCCACAGGATTACTGCTTTCTGTCACACATGAAAAGCTAAAATTAGCACTTGAAAACTTGGGTATATAACCATGCCCAAATAGAGACTGAGCATATATAATAGTTATGTCAAAATATAGTGTATATAAGTTCCACATCTACCTGCGACTAAAAGGTATGACACAGTCAATTTTATTTCGAGCGCTCCCAAGAAACTAAGAATCTCTCAGTCTCTGCATATATTGCTGCCTCTACTTAGGACTAAGAGGGTGTTTGGCTAAACTTATAAGTTGGTCAAACTAGCTTATAAGTACCTTTTATGAAGGCAGAAAACTAGAATGAAAAGTCTGTATATTTGATGAGCCTCCAATGGAGTTTATATACAAAGGAAGTAACCAATTGTGCTAAGCTAACTCCTAGAAGGTAGGAAAATATAACCAGTACAAAAAACAAATTAACTGAAAAAGCTAAAATCCAGCGGATACTAAACTGTAGCCTAAAGTAACTGAACAAAGACCCATTCAAACCTAACAGCAAGTGCTAAGATGTAACAGCAGTAGTACATGTGCTATTACGCCCCCTCAAGTTAGGCGTGAAGATACAACGCCTAACTTGGGAAGCATGCGTTGGAAGGCCGGCTTGGACAATGGTTTGGTGAGTGGATCTGCAAGTTGATCAGCGGAGTGGACATGCGATACGCGGATTAGGCCATTGCGGACTTGGTTACGAACAAAGTGAAGATCAACCTCAAGGTGCTTCATTTTTGTATGATGTATTGGATTCTCGGCAATGTAAGTGACCCCAAGGTTATCACAAAGTATTGTAAGAGCAGCAGAGAGCGGCACATGAAGATCTTTGAGCAAGTGTGTGATCCAGTTTGTTTCAGACAAGGCAGAAGCAACGGCACGCACGATACTCTGCCTCAGTGGAGGAGCGAGAGACAGTAGGTTGCTTACGAGAACACCAGGAGATAGGCGTCGTGCCTAGATAAACAATGTAACCAGAGATGGAGCGGCGATCATTGATATCACCCGCCCAATCGGCATCAGCATAGGTATACAGAGCAGTTGAAGGTTGTGGGGAAATACGAATACCATGCTGGGATGTTTCTTTAAGATACCGAAGGATCCGTTTAACTGCCTTCCAGTGAGCCACAGAGGGAGAGGTGTTGAACTGAGTAAGCTTGTTTACCGAATAGGTGATGTCAGGTCGGGTAAACGAAAGGTACTGAAGCTTACCAAGCACAGATCTGTACTCTTTGCCATCAGTTTTGGGTGCTCCGTCATCAAGCAGTAGTTTCGTGGACGTGCTCATGGGTGACTGAACACCTTTGCAGTCTTGCATCTGAGTGTCATGTAACACCTCCTGTATATACTGTTGAGGTTTTTAAGGTTTTTAAGATGACATAGTCTTAAAATGAGGGTGAATGGGAAATGGAGAGAAAATGAAATTTTTGAGTAAAATTTTA
>AWOL01S0141787.1:0-25576 GCA_000715115.1 Nicotiana otophora
GAGCACCCGAGGGGTGAGGATATTCCCCCAGTTACTACACTGCCTGATTCTACCACAACTGATTAGACCGCACCTGTCCCTACACCTATAGAAGGTGCAACGGTTCCTCCAACTGATATTTCAGTTCCACCTCCTGCTCCAGCTTCCGATTCTGGTGTGTCTGATGTTGATCTTAGGGGAGCCATACAAATGTTCACACAGATAGTGGCTTCTCAGGCCCAGAGATCGAGTGTTGGGCTTATGTCACGACCCAACTGGAGGGTCATGACTAGCACCCGGGCCATACTTGTCGAGCACCAACGTACATTTTATCTATCCTTCCTTATTATCATTAAGGGCCAGCAAGATCAATATAAATGGTAGACATGGATCATGAACATCCAACAATGAAAGATAATGGCATGAACATACATAACATGGGACGATAAAACTGTCAAGAAACTATATATAATGTACGCGCTACCATGCTGTCATGAAAGACTATACAACAAAAATCAGCCAACAAGGCATTCCAAACCATACATGAGTCGACACCTATCTATGAGCCTCTAAAGGAACATAAGTGCTGCAATATTGCCGGAATATGGCCCGGACATACCCATAATGTCTATAACAAAAACGCTTACCAAGACCACGGCAAGTCCGAAGAAGGGATCTCGCCAATAACCGCTGAACTGGACAGCCTACTATGGTGGGGGAGCTGCTTCTACCCATCTATCAGGACCTACAGCACGACATGCAGCGTCCACAAATAAAAAGGACTTCAGTACGAATAAAGTATTGAGTATGTAAGGCAGGAAAGCATAAGTAAGAACAGTAATGTAAACAGGGATAGAGAATATACAACCTGTGACATATGGGTACCTCTGAGGGCTATTGACATGAAATGCATGATATATACACATATATACATAAACTTTTAAACAATCCATTATTGGCACAACTAAAAGAGGGGATTCATAAACATAAGACCATGGCCTTTTCTCTCGGCATGGATGATGGTACACTAAGGTACCAAAGGCATCTATGTGTTCCAAATGTGGATGGTCTCCGGGAATGAATTATGAATGAAGCTCACACTTCTAGGTATTCCGTGCACCCGGGTTCTACAAAACTGTATCATGATCTATAGGAAGTCTACTGGTGGAATGATATGAAGAGGAATGTAGCGGAGTTTGTGGCAAAGTGTCCAAATTATCAACAAATGAAGGCCAAACACCAAAGGCCCAGTAGGTTGGCACAGAACATAGAAATTCCAATGTGGAAATGGGAAACTTTATGGTAGGATTACCTCGTACTCCTCGTAAGTTTTACTCGATTTGGGTGATTGTGGATCGACTCACGAAATCAACACACTTTTTGCTAGTTAAGGCTACCGATACGGCGGAACAATATGCTCAGTAGTATATCAAAGAAATAGTCAGGTTGCATGGCACTCCGATTTCTCTCATTGCTGCTCGGGGGGCACAATTCACTTCTAAGTTTTGGAAAAACTTTCAGCAAGGTTTGGGTACTCAGGTGAATCTTAGTACAGCCTTTCACCCGCATACTGACGGGCAGGCAGAGCGGACTATTCAGACGCTTGAGGATATGTTGTGCACTTGTGTTCTAGACTTTAAAGGTAGTTGGGATGATCATTTACCACTCATAGAATTTACCTACAACAATAGCTATCACGCTAGTATTAAAATGGCACTGTTCGAGGATGTATATGGTAGGAGATGCAGATTTCCCATTGGGTGGTTCAAAATTAGTGAAGCAAAGTTGATAGGGCCAGACCTCATGTTTCAGGCCATGGAAAAAGTTACAATCATTAAGGAGCATTTAAAGACTACTCAGAGTCGTCAGAAGTCCTATTCGGATGTTCGTCGTAGGGATCTGGAGTTCAAAGAAGATGATTGGGTATTCTTGAAGGTTTCCCCCGTGAAGGGTGTAGTGCAATTTGGTAAGAAAGGGAAATTGAGTCTGAGGTATATCGGACCATACAGAATCATCTAGAAGATCGGTGATGTGGCGTACAAGCTTGAGCTACCACCTAGGATATCATTAGTGCACCCGGTGATTCATGTGTCTATGTTGAAGAAAGTCGTTGGAGACCCGACAATCATTGTTCCGATTGAGACTATTGAGATTAATGAGAAATTGACTTATGAAGAGATTCCAGTTTCTATTATAGATTGGCAAGTCTGAAAGTTGAGAAATAAAGAAATCACCTCTGTCAAAGTGTTATGGCGAACCCAGCAGATTGAAGAGGCTATTTGGGAGGCCTCAGAAGGAATGAAGAAGAAGTATCCTTATTTGTTTGAATAATCATATACTTATAAGTTTTACTCTATGAAAAATGCTAAGAGTTACTTTCTATGCATTATGTATCATTTTTACCGTTGATGTTAAGGGTGTTCCTTTTATGGTAATATAATTACTTGTGAGGCCACAGTTGGTGTTGTTTTCTGTTATGTTACATCGTTGGATTATGTATATGTTGTTAGGATGTGTTTTTGGGGTTCTCTAACAAGTGGATAGGCCAAGTTACAAGGGAGACTCTGGCGAAATTGTTGGAAATTTAGGGAGTTAGCCATATTTTGAAACTGCTAATGCATGTAAATTAATAGTTGGGCCACATACGCTGCTAATAAGAGATTTTGACCCTCATTCGAGGACTAATGATCCTAAATGGAGGAGAATGTAAGGCCCCATAAAATTTCTCAAAGGAAAAAAAAATGTTTTGTGGTGCCGAATTGGTTCTCGCAAACTCGCCGCGACTCTGACTTTTTGGGTTGAACAAAGAAAATGTTTCTATGTTTTTGGCATTGAAATGCATTTCTGCGGTCCATTATGCGACCGTAGAATCACTATGTGGACCGCATAATGGCTGCAGAGTGAGGTAGGTATGGGTAGGCTTGGACGGCATTTTGCGGTAGACTATGCGACCGCTGAACTGTTCTGCGGCTCATTATATGATCATAAAACAGGCCTGCGGGCCGCATAGTGATTGCAAACCCAGGGAGATTTTCCCATTTATAAAGGCCAATTATGCGGTGTGTTCTGCGGTCCGCATATCGATTATGCGATCGCAGACCTTATTCCGGAGATTCATTTTTGGGTTTTTACAACCCGAACCTACTTCGTTAAATAGATGCAATAAACCATTTTTGACTAAAACACTAGCATGTTAGAGTGAGAGAGTGTGCACTAGAGTGATAAGGTGTTCCTCAATAATTGTTCTTCAATTTTATGATAAAGATATATGTTCAATTCGTGTTTTAAATGCTCTTGTCATATTGCATTATAAATTGAGGAGGTATTCCAAACTATGGATTCTGTATCTACATGTTATAATTTCAAGTCGTGGTTTATATGGAAGTTATTATGCAAAGTTGTAGAGAGATTGTGATTGTGATTGTGCTACACCTCCACCCGCATATATTGGGGTGAGGCGGCATGACTGCTTTGTATAGGGATTATGGTATTGTGGGATTACACCTCCACCCGCATATATTGGGGTGAGGCGTCATGAACTCTTTGTGTAGGGATTATGGTATTATAGGATTACACCTCCACCCGCATATATTGGGTTGAGGCAGTACGACCGCTTTATGTATAGTTTTTAGATTGTTGTTGCACCACCACCCATATATATATATATATTGGGGGTGAAGCAGCATAGCCGCTTTGTGTAGGTATTGGTATCATTGATGTATTTCCACCGGCATACATTGGGGTGAGGCGGCATAGCCGTTTTGTGTAGGTTCTTGGTACTGTGGTTATACCTACACCCGCATACATTAGGGTGAGGTGGCAGGGCTGCTAGAGTAGAGTTATGGTATTGCGCTAACACCTCCACCTGCATACATTGGGGTGAGTCGGCAGGACCGCTTTGTGTAAAGATGGTTACAGAGGATCTCATCTTAAATCCTATAAATGTTATTGCTAGCTCTTATTAAGCTTGCTATGGTTTAAACAGTTATCTATATTATTCTATTGCCGCCCTGATTCACCATATGCATATTGTACTTCTGATTTCTTAAATTGGTGTTTGGTTTTCATACTAGTGCTATTCGACGGTACTAACGTCCCTTTTGCTGGCGGCTCTGCATCTTTAATGGATGCAAGTGGTTCCACAACAGGAGACATTGATCAGTTATAGCAGTACACCCTCTTTTCAGCTAACTTGGTGAGCCACACTTCAACCCTGATCATGTATCTTCTGTTCTTTATGTATTGTGTTTGAGGTATAGCCGGGGCCTTGTTGCCCGCATTATCATAGTACTCTTCTTTATCTATAAAGGCTCCGTAGACATTGTGTGGGTTGTATATTGGTGTTGGTAAAGTCAAACTCGTTATGTTGTGTTTGAATTACTATTTCCACTTTAGATTATGAAAAATGTGTGTGAAATTAAGACGTTAAAATGAAGTAACTAATGGTAACAAATTGGTATTGCAGACATGATCACTTTATTGTTTGATTAATGAAAATATATATTCTCTTTATTCATGAATGAGTTTGACAGGAGGAAATCTAATAGGCTTGCTCGACCGGGTTCACTCGGTTGAGCGCCGGTCACACGCTTCGGTTTTGGGGCGTGACAAGTAGGCTTTTGGATTGTTGACTTATGATTGTTGTAAACATTTGGGTGATGAGAAATGGTATTATTTACATCAATTCGGGATTGTAGGATCACTTAGATATAGTATAATGAGAACTTGGTGAATAAAAGACCAATTACTAAGGGCTATGCAACTTTACGCCCAAAGGGTGTTTGATAGAATTACTAAGTGACTAAAACATGAGAATTAGTGCTGGTATTGATTCAGCTTGATATATATTTATGTAGATTATCGTTGAAGGAGGCGACGGACATTGTGGTACGCTTAAAAGGCCCAGCGTCAAGGTATGTGAGGCTGACTTTCTATGTTTGGGAATGTTAGTAATTCTCCCTACCATACGTTTCCTTTACGACGTTACTAATTCCCTCAGAAATATAGTTAAGCCTTGTTCCTTGAATAGATACAGAACATCTATTCTCTAGATTCATAACTCGTTCATGACTTTCATTCTGAATGTTAGTGAGCTCTGTGCGTCTTCAATATAGACTTGGGTTTGATGTACCCGAGTATCAGTATAGCTTACTCAACATGTCATAAATAGTTGAAGTTTCAGTGTTCAAAATCAGTTCTAGAATACATGTCTCAGTCTAGTCCTATTCAGTATTTTAGTATTATGTAAGTCAGTGTGATTCAGTATTTCAGTATCATATATTGTAGTGTGATTCTCATTTCATGATTTTAAATCCCTGAATGTTGAACACCTGTATTTGGGCCTGAGGGCGCAATTAATGCTTTATGCATCTTAGGGCCTGAGTTCGTAGTTTATGCTTTATGAATGTTTGGGCCAGAGGCCAAAGTTATGTATATGTATACTTGGGCCCGAGGCCGTTGTTTGTGCATATATATATATATATATATATATATTGGGCCTGAGGCCGCGGTTTAATATTCAGATAAACATGTTGTTCATCATTCAGAAGAGGGAGTATTCATATCCTTACTTCCTTTCTTCAGTTCAGTTATCAGTTATACATTATCAATTATCATTTTAGTTATCAGTTATCAGTTATCATTTCAGTTATCAATTATCAATTATCATTACAGTTATTAGTTATAAGTTATCATTTCAGCTTCAGTTTCAATAGTTATCATTTCAGTTATCAATTAACAATTCTCAGTTATAAGCTCAGTTTTAGTTTCATCATTTATAATTCTTTCTTTCAGTGGCTTACATACCAGTGTAATTCAAATGTACCGATATCTCTTTTGCCCGGGGCCTGCATCTCATGATGCAGGTAATGATTTACAGGTTGACGATTCAGAGCGCTAGGATTCTCGTACCAGCTATTTGATGATCGCCAGTTCTTTCGGGGCATTATCATTACCTTACCTTTTTCACTATTTTCAGACAGTAAGTGTTTTTGGTACTTTATTAGAGGCTTCATACACTATAGTAACAGTTAGATAGAGTCACAAGTTTTTCATGTTAAAATATGTTGACTACGGATATGTTCAGACATGTATTATTGTTTCCACACTTTGATTTATATCATTCAGAGTTTCAGTATATCAGCATGTGTTAGTTTATCTTTCGCATTCTGTATGTTATGATTTCACATATTGATTCAGCCAGCCAGTTGGTTACTCGGTCACATGTAGTCATGCACCGCGTGTCGTGTTTCGTCCAGGCCCAGGTTCGGGGCATGATAAAGCTTGGTATCAGAGCACTAGGTTCAAGTATCCTAGGGAGTCTATGAAGTTGTGTCCAATGGAATTTCCTTTATATGTGTATGTTGGCCACACAGATAAATGGTTAACTACCAAGACATTTAGGATTGTCTCATTTCTTTCTACTCTAGACCGTGCCATGAAAGATAGAGCAATAGATAACCATGATATTCCTTGTCCTAAAACTTGAGATACACTATTTCTTGAAATTGCCCACAAACCACGTTTCTATTTCAAGATCTTGTATTGCAGTGTGATTCAGTATTTTAGTATCATGTATTGCAATGTGATTCTCATTTCATGATTTTAAATCCCTGAATGTTGAACACCTGTATTTGGGCGTGAGGCCGCAATTAATGCTTTATGCATCTTTAGGCCTGAGGCCGCAGTTTATGCTCTCTGAATTTTTGGGCCTCAGGCCACAGTTATATATACGTATACTTGGGATCGAGGTCACAATTTGTGCATCTATATATTGTGGCTGAGGCCGCAAGTGTTTTCAGTACTTTATTAGAGGCTTAATAGACTAGAGTAACAGTTAGACAGTGTCACAAGCTTTTCATGTTAAACAATGTTGACTACAAATATGTTCCGACATGTATTAGTGTTCCACACTTTGATTTATATCATTTAGAGTTTTAGTATATCAGCATGTGTTACTTTATCTACACATTCAGTATGTTATGATATCACATGTTGATTCAGCCAGCAAGTTGGTTCGCACGGTCACATGTAGTCAGGAACCGAGTGTCGTGTTATGTCCAGGCCCTGGTTCGGGGCGTGAAAAAGCTTAGTATCAGAGCACTAGGTTCAAGTATCCTAGGGAGTCTATGAAATTGTGTCCATCGGAGTTTCCTTTATATGTGTGTTCCAGCCACACATATAAATGGTTAACTATCAAGACATTTAATATTGTCTCATTTCTTTCTACTCTAGATCGTGCGTTGAAACTTAGAGCAATAGGTAACCTTCTCTGCCTATCAAATTCCAGACGTATCGAATGCATAAGCGATGTGCAGGGAAAACCCAAGTCCTTGAGAAGTTGTTGAAAGTGGGATGCAATGGATAGTAGTACATTTTAGAGCATGACTTTATCAAAAAGTATAAAAGTAGTTATCTTGTTTTATGGTTATCAATTTACCTCAGTTACCGGTTATACAAACTTTCAATTAGTAGGTTTGTGGTTATTTAGTATGCTTGTTATTAGTTATTCAGTTACCAAATCTCCATTTTTCAGTGTATCCAAATTTTGGTGACTTGTGAGTATACAGGGATGCATATAGGTGCTAATAGAAAATGCAAGTAGTAGTGATTATAGCGAAATCCTTGACTGTTTTAGGTCAGCCGGACATGTCCTAAGAATCACCGGATGGTGTAGGAAGTGATTTTTTAGATGATAGTACAATCTTACGGATATGTTTGTGCATGGTAATGTATTCGTATATGTTTTACCTCCCAGAACAACTTCATTTAATTCTTGGAAATGGAGCCATATGTCGGAGGATGATAGTTCAGCTATCGGGCCCCATAGTGTTACAGGTTAAGAAGTTAATCGCGGCGGGCATACAATTGATCAATATAGTATTGGACATACTAGATCCTAAGGGAAAAATAAGTAGGACTCAGAAACATTCGTTATTACCAAAGATGTGTTTTACGTATGACTCATGCATTACACTAAGAAATATTATGTAGGAAATGAGAACCAAGAGCCGCCAATATTGAATTTCAGGGAATGATTTAAGTTGTTCAGATTTATTCATATTAGAACTAAAAAGTACCATGTTAGTAAGTTACTATAAGAAGCATCTATTATTTTGAGATAAAAGATATGACAGTACTCTCTTAGGTTATGTGACTATGTATATACCACAAATCTTTAATGTCTGGTATGATTTTTGAAGTGTATAGAAAGTTTGGGGTTAGATATTCCAATTTCTTTTAAGAGAGATGAAATTTCTCTAAGTGTGATCTATGTATATAGTGTTTTTTTAAAAAAAGGATAGTATGTGACCGTAGAATAGGGTCGAATGAAAAGGAAAGTTAGGAATAACCTTATGTTTCACTTTAGTTATTCAAAGAAGAACAATAAAACATGATTATAGCAGATGGTTATTAAAAGAATAGTAAGTATCTTGAGTAGATGCATTGAATTAGCAATTCCAGCAGAACTAGTAGAGGTGCGATTTGATTTACTTAGTTAGGTTAACGCTAGTGAGTGGGTAACAGTTTCAAACACCGAACGCGTGTTAGAACCCGAAGAGTTTAAGTTAAACCGAAGTACAGTGACAATGGGGAAAAATCAGATAGCGGTAAGAGAGCAAACTACAAAATAATAGGCTTTAAGAATTATCGAAAAAGGGTCCCCCCCCCCCCCGGATAGATAGTGTGAGCAGAGTTAAATCATTTACGATTATGCATGATAGTTGTGAATACAGTAGCTTTTTGTTTATGTAAATAATTTAGTTTCTCCTAGTAAGAAATATATATCAAAAGTAATTCAGAAGATGAGTCGTCATTGACGTAAATTGCAAAGAATTTCAGAAGATAGGGTAAGTTATTTGCATCCCAACAAAAGGGAAGGACACGCAAGTGTAAGACCTTTGGTCTAAGAGGGAGATGTGAAAATCGTCAGTAAGTACAGTCGGAGATTTGAAACCCACATAGTGAGATTGGGATATAAAAACTATAAAATCATGCCCAGTTAAGTGTCACGAGGGTAGTGCCATTTCACGAGACTCTAATATTCAGAGTAATGGTCAGAGTCTTAGCTCACAATAATATTATAAGTATTTTCAGGAAGTACCTTAAAAAGATAATCAAGTATGGGTAGTATAGCTCATGACTGAGGCAGACAAGAGAACTCTGGTGAAAGACATTCACCGCTTGGCCAAGGTAGGAATTCATCTTTCTAACACCAAAGATAGTGGAGTTGTTGTCTAGAATGGGACTTGCTCCTCCTTAGTAGCTGAAGTGATGGTGAAATAGTTTGATGATCCCTAATTGTTGTAGTTGAAAGAGGGGATTCATATGCATAAGATGATGGCTTTTGAACAAGGGGGAGATGATGGTACGTTGAGGTACCAAGATAGATTGTGTGTTCCAACCATAGATGGACTTAGCAAGGGAGGAACATGTTAGAAGCCCATAATTCCAGGTAATCTATACACCTAGGTTTCCCAAAGATTTATCATGATCTTAAGGAGATTGTATTGGTGGAACGACATGAAAATGAACGTTGCAGACTTTGTGGCCAAGTATCCAAATTGTCAGCAAGTGAAAGTCAAGAAGCACAAATCCTAGCATTTTACCATAGAATATACATATCCTTTAGTGGAGATGGTAAATATGGACCTCATAATGGGATTATCTCACTTATTTGAAAAGCATTATTTGTAAGGGCGAAGGTGTAGATCGCCAATTAGTTGGTTCGAAATTGACGGAGCACAGTTGTTGGGACAAGATTTGGTCAATCAGTCTATAAGAATCATCTTGAACAAAACATCCATCACCTTGCATATAGTTCTCCACTCAGGTTTTCATTTGTGGACTGCTAGTCCTCTTCTTTTTCACCATAACATTCACTCTCTCCATAGCATGAACTTTATTAGGGGCTTGCACTTGATTTAGTTGAGCCTTTGCTAGTTGCTCATGGTAGTGGTCAATTCAGCAATGGATTGCTCGTGGACTTGCAATTATCTGTGGAGGTGGATAATATTCGGATCGCCTTGTGGGACATTGGCACGTGATTTCCAAGCCGATGATGTCTTCGCCATCTCATCTAGTATGTCACACGCCTCCGCATAAGGCCTAGTCATAATGTTCCCAGCGGCTAGTTGATTCAATACACATTGATTGGTTGTGTTAATCCCATGATAAAAGGTTTGTTGCAACATGTTTTCCGTCATATCATTGTTGGTACATTCCTTAACTATTGTTCCATAACGCTCCCAAATTTCTTGTAGTGGTTCATTCGCTCTTATTTGAATGCCAAGATCTCATCTAGAAGTGTAGCCATGTGCCTGAGAGAGAAAAACTTAGCAATGAACTTGGCTGCCAACTCATCCCAAGTGTGAATTGAATGGTTCAGCAAACGTTCCAACAAATCTAAAGATTTCCCCCGTAGAGAAAAGGGAAAAAGCCTTAGCCTCAATGCATCCTAGGAAAAATTAGTTTTCTTGCTCCCCCAACATGTATCCAGAAAGCCTTTTGAAAGTTTGTAAGCATGTTGAGTTGGAGCACCGGTAAGGAAACTTCGTTGCTCAAGCAAAGTGAGCATCACATTGGTTATTTGAAAGTTGCTCGCTGTAAAACGGGGAGGGACTATTGCACTAACATAACCTTCATTGAGAAATATATGGTGTGGAGATGCTTGTGGTGGATATAACCTTTGCCTAGGTATTCGCCTAATGGGTTTATTATGTTAACACTTGTTTTAGTAATTGGAGTGTATTATAGCTCTCAACTATAAGTTACCCACTCAATACCTCGCAGCCATAAAGTGATTTTGCTCGATTTGGATTTCTCAAGTCTAAATGAGTATCAAGCTAAATAGTTGATATGAGCTCATGTCGGGTTTTCCCTATCTCTAGGTCAAACCCTTTATTTAGGCTATTCAAATACTTAAGTAGCCTAATTTCTTATTAGCCAAGTTTTCATGGAGTAGGTCCCTCTTTATCAAGTAAAGACCAAGTCAAAAAGGCATGAATCAATGTTTGCAACCATTAATTTTGAAATTAAAGTATGAACAAGGCTAAATAACAAATACTCAGTCATAAACTAGCATTAAATTAGATACCCATAAGGTTCACACACTAGGGTTCGGTCACAAACCTAGTAAGTATCTAGCTTCTCATAGTAGAAAACGAAGATAACAAAGAAGAAACACTAATTAAAGCCATAATATAAAATTAAAATGATAAACTATGGTATTTGTGTGCCAAAATGATTAAGAATTATCCAAAATGGTAAACTACAACTGCTACAGCTAGGAAAACTTCAAAACTTGACCTAAAAAAGTGATTTTTGTCTATTTATCGTGGCCCAAAATTCGCTGATGAAAATGCCCTTGGGGAGGTTCTGTGGATGCACAATTCCATGTGCGGTCCGCACATTGCTTGAGTCTGCAGGTTAGAGATTCTGGTGCCGCAAAATTTGATTTGTGGCTGCACTTCAACTTCTGCAGTTGCACAAATCATGTGCGGTTTGCACTTCTATCAAGGCTTAATTATTGGTCATTTAGAACACTCTCGGAACTTTTTGATTCTGTCAGTGAGACCATGTTCTGCAGCCGCACAAATTGTGTGCGGTCCGCACTTCTCTTCAATCACTTCTGGCTTCTACATAAGATCTACGGCAACAGAGAGAATTTTGCACTTTCATCTACGGCCGTAGAAACACTTCTGTGGACCGCACTTGTGGTATGTTGCGCTCCTTCTTGCCTTGTCAGCCGGAACACTCCTTTTTGAGTTGGATTTCTTCATTAGAGTCAAATCTCTAATATTCCTACAATTTGCACACTTTCATTAGTTTGGGAACATAAATCAATATTTTCGGACTAAAACTAAAGCATGAAGGTACTAAAGTGGTCAAAATCCACACTTATCAATATACCACAAGCAGGAAGACCATAACCAAGGCACAATCAACCATTCAACACCTAGGGCCATCTCGCTCGAATTCTGCCACAAGGCCCAAGTAGAACCACATCATGTGTGTAAATAGTCAATAGTCTCACAAATCATTGTAGCATAGGAGAGTAATACATGGAAAATATCATAAAAAGAATAAGATCAACTCTAACACATGACACTCCCTCAACATTCACTGTGCTGAGTAAACAAAGCCAACCCGATGTAGAATACACGTTCTCATTAGAGCTACCAATGGCCTCAAAATCAATTCTGATACGCACAAAATAGATTTAGAACCTTCGAAAAGTCCACATTAACCTATCCAGAACACATTCACTCAGCTGTCAACCTCTCAACATACCGTCACCGTGTACAACCAACGAATAATCTGCCTTTGAGAACCCTCATAGTCTTTAAATCCCTAGAATACATGAATATCAATGTCTGATCCCAACTCCACCACTCAAATTAACGTTACATCCCTCATACACAATCACCGCATAATAAATATTTCCATCGTTCTTTCGTGCCACATAGCAAAATCTGTACATCAGTAGTCAACCAACAACCATGCAATAACCGTAATACCAGTCATGCATCTACAAGTCAAACATAATGCGCCTTCTAAAATATGCACCATTATCAAGTGATACAGATAGTGCCAGCATTCTTTTTAATGTCTAAAACCGTCAATGCAGTCTAGAACTCCTGAAATTCAATTCAAAGCTGAGCCGCAACCTCGTACATGCAAACCTTAATCTCACATGTCACACCGCATCTATCATGCTATATTGGAACTTAAGGCCTCCACTAGGTTCGTGTTTTATATTGGGACTTGATGGTATGTTCGGATGGGGTCCTGGGGGCCCCAGGTATGTATCGGGTTGAGTTCGGACCTATTGGCACTTATAATGAATGGCTGAAGTATGCTGGAGTCTGGTGAAACCGCACCTGCGATAATTGGGCCGCAGGTGCGACACCATAGAAGCGGCCCACTGGCTGCATATGCGAGATGGGGCTGGATGAGCTGAGGCCATAGGTGCGGTGGATCTTGCACAGGTGCGCAACCACAAATGAGAATTTCTTCCATAGCAGCAGAGTCTCAAACACACACACACACACACACACACACACACACCGTCATGGTTGAAAGTGGAACAAGTGATCTAATCACAACACAACTTGTTAACATTCCCAACACCCATATACAACCCACACTAAGTCTATAGAGCCTCTAAAAATACCAAAGAGTACAATGATATTGCCGGCAACAAGGCTCCGGCTATACCTCAAAACACGAAAAAACATACAAAACAAAGATGTACAACTCCGCCTCACCCTAATGTATGCAGGTGGAGGTGTAAGCACAATACCAAAACTCTACTCAAGAGGCTGTGCCTCCTCACCCTAATGTATGCGGGTGGAGGTATAACCACAGTATCAAAAACCTACACAAAGGGGGCATGACGCCTCACGCCAATATATGCGGGTGTAAATGCATCAACGAAACCAATACCTACACAAAGCGGTCATGCCTCCTCACCCCAATATATACATATGTGGGTAGTGGTGCAACAACAATACAAAAATCATACACATAGCGGCAATTTCGCCTAACCCCGATTTATGCGGGTGGAGGTGTAATCCCACTACACAATTTGGCATAATAATGTCCACATAAATCATGCCTCGGAATCATAACATGTAGATACACAATCCATAGTGTTGAGCACATCCTCAATTGATAATACAATATGATAAGAGCATTTGAAACATGTATTGAACATATATCTTTTTCATAAAACGTATTCGGAATACTCAAGTTGTAATAAATATCTTGGAACTTACAAGAAAGGATATTGGGGGTTCCAATTCTTAAAGAAGAGTTTAGCCAACATACCTCAATTGAGCTTCCTTAAACACTAAAATGTTCCGGAATTCTTAGCAACTTCAATCTATTTTAGAAATATATCAAGTTGAACCAAAATTAGGAAGCTGATCATGGTTGTAGCTCATTTGGACATTTTATCAAACACTAGGTGTGCATTAAGGTTTCAAGGTCCTTTTATGGAGGATTTCATCATCCCACAACCCACTTTTTACCATTTTTAGCTCACAATCTCCCTACACCCTTTGATAACACATGCATGCAAAATAAACAACTCGCATACCCAAGAATTATCTTGCTAATTACCCATTCTTAGAAAAATTTGGAAATTAAGGGCTAGGGTGTAGAATATTACCTCTAGGATGAATTGACTCTAGGGGTTATCTACTCTTGCCTCTCCATTGACTAAATTGACTCAGAAAGCAGTTAAGTTCCAATGGTCCGATGCTTGTGAAAGGAACTTCCAGGAGTTGAAATCGAGATTGACTACGGCGTCGGTGTTGACCCTGCCAGAGGGTACAAAAGGGTTAGTGTTATATTGCGATGCTTCAAGGATCAGGCTTGGGTGTGTATTAATGTAACATGGCAAAGTTATAGCCTATGTTTCTAGGAAACTCAAAAATCATGAAAAGAATTATCCAACTCATCACTTAGAACTTGCGACGGTGGTGTTTGCATTGAAATTTTGGTGTCACTATTTGTATGGGGTCCATGTGGAGGTATGAATGGACCACAAGAGGCTTCAATAAATTTTCAAACAAAAGGAGCTGAATCTGAGGCCGAGAAGATGGCTTGAGTTACTCAAGGATTACGACATCGATATTCTATATCACCCAGGAAAAGCCAATGTTGTGGCGGATGCTCGTAGCCAGCAATCTATGGGTAGTTTAGCACACTTCGAGGTATATCAAAGGCCATTGGCCAAGGAAGTCCATCGATTGTCTAGTTTGAGAGTTCATCTTATGGACTCTAATGAAGGAGGGGTAATTGTGCAAAATAGGGCTGAATCATCGCTTGTTTTGGAAGTCAAAGATAAGCAATACAACGATCCATTTTTAATGCAATTGAAGGAGGGGATTCAAAAATATAAAACTATGGCTTTTACTCTTGGCATGGATGATGGTACACTAAGGTACCAAGGGAGGCTATGCGTTCGAACATCAACGGCCTGGTGAGTTGGCACAGAACATAGAAATTCCAATGTGGAAGTGGGAGATGACTAATATTGATTTTGTGGTAGGATTACCACGCACTCCGTGCAAGTTTAACTAAATTTGGGGGATCGTGGACCGACTCACAAAATCAACACACTTCTTTCTTGTTAAATCTACTGACACAGCGGAACAGTATGCTCAGTTGTATATCAAGGAAATAGTTAGGCTACATGGCACTCCGGTTTCTATCATTTTCGATCGAGGGGCTCAGTTCACGGCCAAGTTTTGGAAGACATTTCAGCAAGGTTTGGGTACTCAGGTGAATCTTAGTACAACTTTCCATCCACAGACCGACGGGCAAGCAGAGCGGACTATTCGGACACTTGAGGATATGTTGCGTGCTTGTGTTCTTGACTTCAAGGGTGGCTGGGATGATCATTTTCCACTCCTAGAGTTTGCTTATAACAACCACTTCCATGCTAGTATTCAGATGGCACCATTTGAGGCATTGTATGGTAGGAGATGTAGATCTCCCATCGAGTGGTTCAAAATTGGGGAATTTATAGGGCCAGACCTCATGCATCAGGCTATGGAAAAAGTTAAAATCATTAAGGAGCGGTTGAAAAGTACTCAGAGTCATCAAAAATTCTATTCAAATGTTCGTCGCAGAAACTTAGAGTTCAAAGAAGATGGTTGGGTATTTCTGAAGGTTTCCCCCATGAAATGAATAATGCGATTCATAAAGAAAGGAAAATTGAGTGCGAGGTATGTCAGGCCCTACAAAATCATCCAGAGGAACGGTGAGGTGGCGTACAAGCTTGAGCTACCACCTGAGATGTCATTAGTGCACCCGGTATTCTGTGTGTCCATGTTGAAGAAGGTAGTTAGAGATCTGTCTGCTATTGTGCCGATTGAGACCATTGAGGTTAATGAAGAATTGTTATATGAAGAAATTCTAGTAACCATTCTTGATAGACAAGTTCAAAGGTTGAGATATAAAGAAATTGCCTCCTTGAAAGATTTATGGTGAAACCAGCAGGTTGAAGAGGCCACTTGGGAGGCCGAGGAAGAAATGAAGAAGAAGTATCCTTACTTGGTTTAATAGTTGTGTAATCCTTTCTTTTTGTGAACTTGTTGCCTATGCATTTTGTATCACTTGTTCAGTTAATGTAAAAGTGTTCCTTTTGATTATATGTTGCTTACATTAGGCCACGGTTGGTATTATTATGAGTTATGTTACATCGTTAGATTGTGTACATGTTTATAGGATGTGATTCTGGGGCTGTCTAACAGGTGGATAGGCCTAGTTACAAAGGAAACGCTGGCAAAAGTTTTTGAAATTTAGGGAGTTAGTTCAATTTGGGTTTGCTAGTGTAGGGTATGAAATACTAAGTTGCATAAGGTACTAATAGTATACCCTGATCATCATTTGAGGATGAATGATCTTAAGTAGTGGAGGATGTAAGGCCCCATAGCAGAACCACTTTGTGGACCGCAGAGTGGGACAGTATTCTAGGGCATTTCTTATGTCAATTTCACAGTCATTATGCAACCGCATAACCGTTTCGCGGGCCGCATTCTTGTTGCATATCATGCCTTGGGATTTTTCGAGGGGAGGTTCTGCGGTGCACTATGCGACCGCAGAACCATTTTGCGGTGCATTATGCTACCACAGAAAAGGTTTGCGGGCCGCATAGTGACCGTAGACAAGATCAATTCTTTTCCAATTTTGTCACCCAAATTTCTCGGTTATTTCACGGACCACATAACTATTATACGGTCACATATGCCACGGCAGAACCCGTTCCGAAGCTTCATTTTTGGTGTTTTTAAACCCGATCCTATTCCGTTAAAACACCTACCTTGGACCATTTTTATCATACTTTTCAATATTTTTAGAGTGAGATAGACGGTCCTGGAGGGAGGAAGTGATCTTTCATCAAATTGCTCTTCAATTCTCACTTAAAACCTTGAAGATTATCAAGAGAGGAACCTAGGTCTTCTTCCTAAGAGCTAAGATTCTATCACCCAAACTCTTAATTTCAAAATGTAACTAGAATGGGCCATTAGTCAGGTAATTCATGGGGATGGGAGTGCTTACCTTGCATGCATGTGTTCCTAAGGTATGTGGGGAGGTTGTGAGTAAAAGATAGAAAAGAATGGGGTGTGGGTTGGTGGAGTCTTTGTCAAAAACAGCCTTAAAACATCGATGCATACCCTAGTGTTTGATAATATCCTTAAATGAGCTAGAATCATGACCGTCTTCCTAATTTTGCTCCAACTTGTTATATTTCTAAAATAGATTGAAGTTGCTAAGAATTTCAGATCATATTAGAGTCTAAGAAGCTCAATTGAGGTATGTCGGCTAAACCCCCTTCTTTTTAGAATCGAATCTCACGATGTTCATGTAATTGGAGTAAGTCCTTGATCATCATTGAATTGGCTATTCCTAATGTGGTTATGTTGAAGGATGTTTATTCATTGTTTATTCTAAATGCTTTATCATGTCATCTTGCCATTTGAGGATATGTTCAAAATGTGGAATATGTGTTAGGAATGTTAAGACTTCATGTCAAGATCGAAATAAGGTTGTTATGCCAAATTGTATGAAAAGCCTCTATGTGCCTAATATTCCCAAATTGCACATATGTGAATCTAATGTCTTGAATAGGAAGCCTTATTGTAGTGAATAATGATAATAATATTTTAACGTGGAAAAAGAGGACTGGAAGTAAGAAATACGGCGAAGTGCCAAGAATGACTTTGTAATCGTAATCACCAGTGCTAATGAATTGAAAGTATATGAAAGAAGTACGATGTGAGATGATTGACTGAAAAAAGGTAATGTCTCAAATGAGATGGCCTAGCCGATCATGCCGAGATCAGACTCCATGTAAGAACACGGTGGTATTGTGGATGAAATTGTGAAAATGGTTGATATCTCAAATGAGATGGTCTAGCCGATTGGGCCGTGATGACTCCATGCCGCACACATGGTGGTATTGTGCTGGAAATTATAATGAAATTGTGGTAATGTCTCAAATGAGATGACCTAGCCGATCGGGTCGAGATCGGACTCCGTGTAAGAATACGAAGGTATTGTGAATTGTGGAATATCGATACTAAAGATCACCCAACCTAATAATATGGAAATTGACTCGAAAACGCATATGATCCTTAACTTGTTGTTTTAATATTATTTGAAGCCCTTATTGAATTCTTGACTATTCCTCTCGTATTCTGATTCATTCTATTTAGTTGGTGTTTAGCTTTACATACTAGTGCTATTCGACGGTACTAACGTCCCTTATGCCAGGGGCGCTGCATATTTAAATGGATGCAGGTGGTTACATAGCAGACAATGTTGATCACAGATAGTGATGCATCCTCTTCTAAGCAGACTCGATGAGCCCCATTATGTTCCGGGGTCATGTATTGTACCTTTTGTTTATATTGTGGTCACTTTTTGAGATATAGTCGGGGCCTTATTGCCGGCACCATCTTTAATCTCTTTTGTATCTTTAGAGACTCCGTCGACATTATACCGATTTTATATGGGTGTTGGAAATGTTAAACAGGTATATGTTGTGTTTGATCACTTGTTCCACTCAGACTATAAGAATTTGTGTATTTTGAGACTTAAAGGCGGAATAGCTAATGAAACTGTTTAATGTTGTACGTATGAACTTCCTTCTGTCTAATTAATGAAATCATGTCTTTTCTTGATCATGGGTGAGTTGGGTAGAAAGTATCTAACAGGATTGCTTGACCGGGTACACTCGGTTGAGCGTCGGTCGCGCCTCCCGGCGACAGGACGTGACACTCATTCTAAATATATCAGGTTTTAGCTCAAAAATGGTCCATTGTGCCTATTTAATGGAAGTAGGGTCGGGTTTTAAAAACCAAAAAATGAAGCTCCGGAACAAGATCTGCGGTCCGCAGAGTAGGCCGCACAATTGCCCTCTGGAACTGGGCAGAACTGACTAGGTCTGTGGCCATTATGCGACACACAGACATATTCTGCGGTCGCATAATGCACCGCAGAACTGGTCTGCGGTCACATAATGCACCGCAAACCTGATCTCAAAACACGCCTCACCTGTATCACTCTGCAGCCATTATGTATTCCGTAGAGTGATTCTGCGGCCGCATAGTGGGCTGCAGAAATGTATTTTTCTGCCTAAAATTTTCCTTTATATGCCAGCCCATTATTCAACCCAAAGAGTCCGAACCATGGCAAGCAAGCTCGCCGCGAAGAATTTCTACAATCCCCAAACACGTAAGCCTACATTGGCACCATGAAACCTCATTTTTTAGGAAAGCTTTTACGGGGCCTTGCAGTACTTTATTAGTAATGAAGTCCATTCTACCTGGGGACGCTGCATTTCATGCCCGTAGGTCCCGATAGACAGGTTGACAATCCTCCTAGTAGGCTATATTCTCAGTGGAAGGTGTTGGTGTATTCCACTTGCTCCGGAGTTGCCTATTTGGTCAATATGCTCTGGACATGTATTGATTGGTATGGCGGGGCCCTGTCCCGGCCATTATGATTTTTATGTACTCTTAGAGTCTTGTAGACAGATGTCATGTATATCGATACTTGTATGGCCTTGTCGGCCTATGTTTTGAGTGAACAAATGATCATTTCGGCCTTATAGGCCCTTATGTCACATGTATAAGTTTCTATATCATGATGGATCTTCCTATGTCGAGTATTCCTTAACATTTTATTCTGGTTATCTCATGATGGACCTTCTATCCTATTTACCCATGATGGTGTGATAAGAAAGATATGTTACGTAGGTACTCGGTTGAGTAAGGCACAGGGAGCCCTTCGCGGCCCTCCGATTTGGGTTGTGACACTAAGGCCTTTTAAGGAGCCATCTAAATACTTGATCGGCAGCTGTTGTTGTAGGCGAACTCAGGAAGCAGTTAAAACTGATCCCATGAACCCCCGAAATCCATAACACGGGCACAAAGCATATCCTCCAAGATCATAATGGTGCGCTCGGACTACCCGTCTGTCTTGGGTATGAAATGTTCTACTCAACTCAACATGTGTGCCTAACTCACACTGCCCAACTCTCTAGAAATACAATGTAAAGAGCGTGCCTTGATCGGAGATAATGTACACCGGCACACCATGGAGATGAACAATCTCACGTATATAGATCTGAATTATCTGCTCTGAAGAATAGGTAGTCACAACCGAAATGAAGTGTGCATACTTTGTCAGTCTATCCACAGTAACCCACACTGCGTCAAATTTATTCAAAGTCTGTGGGAGCCCAACAACTAAATCCATGGTAATACGAACCCAATTCCACTATGGAATCTCAAGTCTCTAAAGCAAATCACCCGACCTCTGACGCTAGTACTTCACCTGCTGACAGCTCAAACACCGAGCCACATACTCTACTGCATATTCCTTCATTCTTCTCCACCAATAGTGCTGACTCAAATCCTGATACATGTTGGTGATACCTGGATGAATGGAATACCTCGAAGTGTGGGCCTCCTCAAGGATAGACTCATGAAACCCATCGACATTGGGCACACATATCCGGCCCTGCATCTGGAACACCCTATCATCTCTAATAGAAACCTCCTTGGCATCGCCGTGCTTTATTGTCTCCTTAAGGGCAAGCAAATAAGAGTCATCATACTGACGCACTTTAATGCGCTCATAAAGAGAAGACTGAGAAACGACGCAAGCAAGTGTCACGTCCCAAACTCGGGGAGCGCGACTAGCACTCAAACAAGATAACCCGGCCGAGTAAGCATGTACATTACCTTCTACCCAAACTTATTCAAGAATAACAGTAAACTCCAATTCATTAAATAAGCGGGGAGGAGGATCAAATAAACAACAACTCAAACTCTTTATCAGTAGTTACATCATTAATAAGTTTCAGCACACATATTCTTTCATAGTTTTATGTGGAACGTGTGATACAATTACAACATTACCAATTTGACTATCCCCATACCAACATACCACCCATGGTATGTCTACGGAGCCTCTATTAGATAAAAAAGAGTACAATAATAGTGCCGGCAACAAGGCTCCGACTATACCTCAAAACATGGTGATAAAATGAACAAATGATACATGACCCCGAGTGAAGTGGGGCTCACCAAATCAACTGGGAAAAGAGTGTAGTGCTATCGCTGATCAGTGTCGCCTGGTGTGGAACCACCTGCATCTATTAAGGATGCAGCGCCTCCGGAAAAAGGGACGTTTGTACTGTCGAATAGTACTATTATATATAACTAAATACTCTCTTAAAGAAACGAGCAGTAATGCAAGTAAGGACAGTCATAATATCAGTTAAAGACTCAAACAATTACCAAATATCCAATTAGATATAAGTTAAGTTTTAAATAAATTTTCAAATTTTATGTTGGGAAATCTTTTGTACCGATATACCACTATTCACAATACCTATTACGATTTCCAACATAGTCACCACCGTGTGTGCGGCATGGCGTCCGATCACGACCCGATAGGCTAGGCCGTCTAATGCGATACATCAACCAAATCACAATTTCAATAATAATTCTAACATAGTTACCGCCATGTGTGTGGCATGGCGTCCAATCACGATCCGATCGGCTAGGACGTCTCATGTGAGATATCACCCTTTTTCTATCAATTATCTTGTTTCATATTTCTTGCAAATCTCTTCATTGTATTGGCACTAATGGTCACAATTGTATTATTTCTCTTGGCACATTTGCAGTGTTTCATATTTCACATTTCGCATTACGTGATTCATATTTTATGTTTAGTATATCATGCAAACCTTTTTACTTTCAACCATTATCATGGACTTTCCAACAACAAGGCCTTTCTATTCAAGACATTTAAGCACACATTTGAGCAAATAGGAGTTTTAGGCACATTACGATTTCTTACACAAGCTTTCATTAGCTTTCTTTTGAAATACAATCTGAGGTCAAGGCATTTAGATATGAAAGGCCTACTTTGAACACATTCTCAAATAGTATTTCAACATAACATGAGCATTTAAATTACATATTGATCACGGATGTCTTTTGACACCAGCTTATCCGGGTAATCGATTCACAATAAGCAACTCTGGACTTACATGGATATTGTGGGGTTAACTTTTAAGAGAATAGTTTAGCCAACATATCTTACTTAAGCTTCCATAACTCTAAATGTTCCGTAAATCTTAGAAACTTCAATCTATTTTAGAAAAGTAGTAAATTGAACCAAAATTTGGAAGATGACCATGGTTCTAGCTCATTTGAGCATTTTATCAAGCACTACGTGTAAATTAAGGTTTCAAGGTCCTTTTATGGAGGATTCCTTCATCCCACAACCCATTATTTACTATTTTATCTCAACAATCTCCCTACATCCCATGATCAATCATGCATGCAAAATAAGCCACTCCCATACCCATGAATTGTCTTACTACTTGTCCATTTATAGTTAAAATTCGAAATTAAGAGATAGGGAGTAGAATCTTACCTCTAGGATGAAGACCTAGCGTGCTTTCCTTGTTAATGCTTCCAAGATTTTGAGTAAGCATTGGGGAATAATTGATTGAGGAACTCTCTCCCCCTCTAGAGCCTTTTCTCTCTCTCTCTCTCTATCTCTCTCTCTCTCTCTCTCTCTCTCTCTCTCTCTCTCTNTCCAAATATCAAGTTCTCCTTTCAGAAAAAGGTCTATAGGGTCTAAATAACGAAATGGGGTCGGGTTATAAAAAACCAAAAATGAAGCTCCGAAATGGGATCTGCGGTCGCATATGCGACCGCATAATACTTCTACGGTCCGTAAATAGGCCGCAAAATGACCATCCGGAACTGGGATGGTCTGCCCACTCTGTGGCCGTTATGCAGTCCACAGACCTATTTTGTGGTCACATGATGCGCCGCAGAACCTCCCTTCGCAAAATTTCCAAGTTGGCTATGCGATCAGTGTGCGGCCCTACGAAATCATTTTGCGGTCGCATAATGGGCCGCGAAATGACATCCAAAAATTGCCCAAATGACTGCCTCATTCTGCGGCCACTATGTGGCCCGCATAGTGATTCTGTAGCCGCATAATGGGCCACAGAAATGCCCAATTCTGCCAAATCGTTTCCTCCAACTATCATTAACACATACACCTACATTGGCACCATGAAACCTCGTGTTTTTTAGGAAAGAATGTATGGGGCCTTACAGCAAGAACTCGGCTAGGCTCCAAAACATCCAGTCTCGCAAACTGATTGGAAAAGCCTGAACATCCACGGCCAGTGGCCTCTCTAGTGCCGCAAAATATGCCAAATTGCCCACACTCTGTGCCTTTGTACTCAATGCATGGACCACTACATTGGCCTTCCCGAGATGATACAAAATGGTGATCTCATATTTTTTCAGCAACTTTAACCATCTCTGCTGCTTCAAATTAAGGTTCTTCCGCTTAAATAGATACTAGAGACTCTGATGGTCGATATAGACCTCACATGGAACACCATATAGATATTGCCTCCAAATATTCAATGTGTGAACAGTAGATACCAATTCTAAGTCATGCACACGATAACTGCCGATACGCGTAGGCAATCACCGTACCGTCTTGTGTTAATACCGTGCCAAGCCCAATACGTGATGTATCACAATACAAAGTGTAATACCCGAAACTTGTAGTCAACAAAAACACTGGGGCCACAATCAATATAGTCTTGAGCTTTTGAAAATTCACCTCATACTTGTCAGACCATCTGAAAGGAGCACACTTCCAGGTCAATCTGGTCAAAGATGCAACAATAGATGAGAAATACTATACAAAACGATGATAATATCCGGAAAAACCAAGGAAACTCCGGATCTCAGTAACTGAAGACGGTCTGGGCCAACTCTGAAATTCCTCAATCTTCTTCGGATCTACCTTTATCCCCTCATAGAAACCATGTGATAAAAAAATGCTACTGAATCAAGCCAAAACTAACTTGGTGAATTTTGCATATAACCGTTTCTCTCTCATTGTTTGGAGCACGATCCTCAAGTCCTACTCATGGTCCCCCGACTGCGAGAATACACCAAAATATCATCAATGAACAGATGATGAAAGAATCAAGACATGGCTGGAACACACTGTTCATTATATGCATAAATGTTGTTGGGGCATTAGCCAGCAAAAATGACATCGCTAGAAACTCGTACTGACCATACTGAGTCTTGAAAGTAGTCACCGGGAATTCTTATAGCACCCCAGAAAATTTTGAAGTATTTCAGTCTAAAGCCCCGTAAATGTTGCAAGTGAATTCAAGGTTTCGTGATGCTGGAGTACGCTTACGTGTTTGAGGAGTAGGCTTACGTGTTTGAACAATGCACCGAAAAGTAAAGGAAAGTTTTTGCAGAAAAGCGCGTTTATGTGGTCCATTATGAGACCGCATAATCACTCTGCGGGCCGCATAATGGCCGCAGAAGTGAGCAGGAGAAGGGCCAGTCTGGGGGCAATTATGCGGTCGGCTATGCGACCGCATAACTGTTATGCGTTGCATTATGCGATCGCATAACAATTATGCACACCGCATAGTGACCGCATACACGGACAATTTTTATCATTTTCGATTTGTAATTATGAGACCGATATGCGGTCCACATATCCATTATGCGGTCGCATATGTGACCGTAGAACATGTTCTGGAGCTCTATTTTTGGGTTTTTAAAACCCGACCCTACTTCGTTAAATACACGCTTTGGGTCATTTTTGAGCAAAAATCTGAAATTTTAGAGAGAAGGGAGAGTGTTTTAGAGAGAGGAAAACCCTAGGCTAATTATTCATCAAGTCTTGCTCAAATCTTGGAAGATTAACAAGGCAAACCCACAAGTTCTTCATCTAAGAGGTAAGGTTCCATACCCTAGTTTTCAATTTCAAATTTGGGTAGAAGATAGTTGATTAGGAGTATGATTCATGGGTATGAGATTATTATTTATACATGCATGTACCAATAAGAATTGTGGGAAGATTATTGAGCTGAAATAAGTAAGGATTGGGTTGTGGAGTGAAGGAAATCTTGTTGAAGAAACTTTTGGCTAAATTTGCACACCTAGTATCTGATAAATTGCTCAAATGAGCTGAGACCATGAATATCTTCCTACTTATGGTTCAATTTTTTTATATATCAAAATAGATCTGGATTGCTAAGAATTCCAGATCATTCTAGAGTTAAGGAAGCTCGATTGAGGTAGGTTGGCTAAACTTTCTCTCTTGGAATTGAATTCCATAATGTTTCCATAAGTTTCAAAGTATGGGTTGCGTATTAAAAGGTTATGGCTTTAAGTCATGTTTCAATGAAAGATAGTATGCCAAATTGTGTGAGAAAATCTCAATATTCTTAAGACTCTTAATTGCTCATATGTGTACCTAAAGTATAGATTTGAAAATGTCTTATTGTTATAATCTATAAAGATGGTTGGAAGTGAAATAAGTTAATTGGGGATATAGAGTGTGGCCAACGTGCCAAGAATTTAAGTTATGATTGTGTCTAGTAGTGCAAATGATTTGAGAAGATGTGATAAAGAATATGAAATGAGCCTCGACTCAATTGTTTAAAAATGACTTCGAAGATAGAATTACCTAAAAGCTTTTGTACTCAATTCAT
>AWOL01S0141790.1:0-30387 GCA_000715115.1 Nicotiana otophora
TCAATCTTTTTGGGATCAACTTTAATGCCCTCGCCCGATACAATATGCCCCAAAAATGCTACAAACTCTATCCAAAACTCACATTTAGAGAACTTAGCATATAGTTTTTGTTCCCGCAGGGTCTGAAGGCCCACTCTCATATGCTGATCGTGCTCATCCTTACTGCGCGAGTAAATCAAAATATCATCAATGAAGACAATGACAAACGAATCAATATATGGTCTGAATACCCTGTTTATCAAATTCATAAATGCCGTTGGGGCGTTAGTTAAACCGAAGGACATCACCAGAAACTCATAATGACCCTATCTAGTCCGGAAAGCAGTCTTTGGAACATCCGAATCCCGAATCTTTAACTGATGGTACCCCGACCTCAAGTCGATCTTAGAGAACACCCTAGCACCTTACAACTGGTCAAATAGATCATCAATACATGCCAATGGGTACTTGTTCTTAATAGTGACTTTGTTCAATTAACGATAATCAATACACATTCGCATTGTTCCATCTTTCTTCTTCACAAATAATATCGGTGCACCCGAAGGCGATACACTCGGTCTGACGAACCCTTTGGCTAGTATCTCCTCAAGTTGTTCTTTCAATTCTTTCGGAGCCATGCGATACGGTGGGATAAATATAGGTTGGGTATCTGGAGCCAAATCAATACAAAAATCAATATCACGATCACGTGGCATACCTGGAAGATCTGAAGGAAATACATCGGAGAACTCCCGAACTACAGGTACTAAATCAATAGTCGGAGTCTCTGCAGTAGTATCCCGCACATAGGCTAGATAAGTTAAACAACCCTTCTCAATCATGTGTTGAGCCTTCATAAAATAAATAACCCGATTAAATGCACTAACAGACGAACCCTTCCACTGTAGCCTAGGCAATGCTGGAATAGCTAAGGTAACAGTCTTGGCATGACAATCTAGGATAGCATGATATGGAGATAACCAGTCCATGCCCAGAATAATTTCAAAATCGGTCATCTCAAGCAATATGAGATCTGCTCTAGTTTCATAACCACAGAATGTAATAATACAGAACCGGTTGATTCGATTCACAATAACAGAATCGCCCATAAGAGTGGACACATAAACGGGAGTACTCAAGGACTTACGAGAAACACCCAGATATTTGAGCAAATAGAGAGGACACATATGAATATGTATATCCTTGATCAAATAATACGGAGTCATCTTTCCCGCAAATAGTAATACTACCTGTAATCACGGCATCTGAGGCCTCTACATCCGGTCTGGCCAAAAAAGCATAGAATCGAGCTGGAGCACCAACTGGCTGGCCTTCGCCTGGCTGACCTCCACCTCTAGGGTGACCCCTACCCACTTATCCTCCACCTCTTAGTGGTCGGACTATTGGTGGAGCATTTGGTGCGGTAATCATAGGCTGCTGACCCTGCTGCACTTGCCTACCCCGAAGCCTGGGGCAGAATCTCCATATGTGACTGGGATCACCGCACTCGTAACAACTCTTCGGTACAATGGGCTGCTGACTAAGAGTCTGGCCCTGGTGACCTGAATACCCACTAGAAGAACCCTGAATAGCTGGTGATCAATAAGAACTCTCTGGTATACACTGAAATAAGGTCGCACTGGAGGACCTCGAGGAGGCGGTGGTGCTGGATATGGGGGCATGCTGGACTGCCCCCTCACGAACTGACCTCTCCCCCCAGATAGAGCACCTCCGAACTCTCTAGAATACCTAAACCGCTTATCTCTCATAACCTTCTCTCGGCTATGCTGACGCACACCCGCGATCCTCCGGGCTATATTCACGACTAGCTCATAAGAAGTACCCATCTCAACCTCCCGAGCCATAGTGGCTTGAATTCCAGTATGTAAACCTACAACAAACCTTCGCACTCTCTCCGCCCCAGGAGGGAGTATCATAAGTGTATGGCGAGATAACTCAGAGAACCTCGCCTCATAATCGATCACTGACATATGACCCTGTTGAAGCTGCTCAAACTGAAACCGTAACTCTTCCCTCTGGGAGGGTGGAATATACATGTCCAGGAATATTTGGGCGAACCTATCCCAAGTCATGGGAGGAGAATTTGCTGGTCTACCAAGAAGATAAGACTTCCACCATCTACGAGCTCTGCCCTCTAGCTGAAAAGTAGCAAAGTTAACCCCATGAGACTCCAATATCCTCATGTTGTGCAGTCTGTCCCTGCACCGATCAATGAAGTCCTGGGAATACTCTTGTAGCTCACCCCCAAAGACAAGATGATGTAGTCTAGTCCATTTGTCCAATAGTTTCTGCGCATCAACGGCTACAACTGGTCGGGGCTCAGGTGTAGCTGCTGCCACTGGCTAGGCTCCACCCACGGGTAGTGCACCCTGGGTCTGATATACAGCAGTTGCCTACCCATGAGCCTGTGCGGTAGGGGTCTGCGCTCCCCAGCCTACCTGAGATGTGGCTGGGTCTGTCGGAAATAAACCGGCCTGAGTCATAGTGTCCATGAACCGCAACATACGACCCATGATATCCTGGAATCCCGGTGCAGATGTGAAATCCACCGGAGCTGGCTCTGCCACAAGCACCTCACCCTGTTTCTCAGTAATGGGATTCTCTGCTGGACCCACTGTGGCATAACTGGAACAGTCTTGGGACGTCCTCGCCCCCTACCATGAGCTGGAAGACCTCCCCCAGCCTCTGCCTTGGCCTCTTGCAACTGGGGGAGTAGCTCTTCCCTGGTGTGGAACCTCATTAGAGCACGTTCTCACCATCTGTGAAAGAATAAGATAAAGATATTTAGTACTGCATCAATTGCACGATGGAATATGAAGAAAGGTAGTTTCCTAACTCCCTATAGCCTCTCTAAGATAAGTACACACGTCTCCGTACCGATCCGCAAGACTCTCATAACTTGTGAGACCTACGTGAACCTAGGGCTCTAATACCATGTTATCACGGCCCAATTTCACCTATAGGTCGTGATGGCGCCCAATACTACAGCTAGGCAAGCCAACTAGTAATTTAAACCCATATTTAATTCTTTTAAAATTAACCGAGTAATTAAACTCTTCTTACTTTCAGGAAATTAGACAATATGAAAAGATTTAGTACATTAAAATAACCAATAACTGAATTTAAATCCAAACATTCCACTAGTGTGTGTGCCAAGACCTTTTGTCACAAGTGTATGAGCATGTAGTAGATTATACAAAAATTATAAATACTGTCTGGAATGAAATAGACAGAATAGAATTTTAGGAAGAGGCACTAGTTACTACAGAACGGCTCATAAAGCAGCTCAGCACTAAGCCTCCGGATAACGCGGGTGCGCGCCGATAGGTCCAACGATAGCACCTGTCTTAGGTCCTGCACAAAAAGTGCAGCAAGTGTAGCATGAGTACGTAAATAATGTGTACCCAGTAAGTATCAAGCCTAATCTTGAAGGGGTAGAGACGAGATGACCGACTTTGACACTCACTACGGGTCAATAATAATAATTAAAATAAAACTAGAATATTTAAATCAACATGATTCACAGAGTTAACAATAACTTTATTTAACCAACAGAAATAATTAAATTCCTTCAAATGCAACAATTTCCAATCTATTAATTAAATTCACAAACTACAATTTAAATTATCAAGGCATCGTGTAATTATTATTATTAGGCACGATTTCTGCCGAGGTCGTACGGACCAATCTAGAGTGTCGTGTACACTGCCGAGTGACGTGCGGCACGATCCATTGATGCATGTATACTGCCAAGGCGTTCGGCCCGCTCCACAAGAAAGGAGGACATTTTCTTAAGTACCTCCGAAATGAGAGTATATTTATTAAAAGATTAATTCGAGAGGATGAGGAATTTCTTTTGAACAATTAATTATTTTAAGTAGAAAATTAAGTATATAAGATTCCCATATTTTACTATCTTTCCCTAACAATTCACAATATATTTTAAATAATTTAATTAAATAAAGGATACAATTTACGCATATAATTCATGCTTTGCGTCCTAAACTACCCGGACTTTAGCATAGATAGTAGCTACGTACGGACTCTCGTCACCTCGTGCGTACGTAGCCCCCACAATTAGCAACAATTATTAATTTAATCACATATGGGGTAATTTTTCCCTCACAAAATTAGACAAGAGACTTACCTCAACTTGCTCCAATTCAATCCACTAGTAGGCCTTTTCCTCGATTATCCAACTATGTATGGCTCGAATCTAGACAAAATAATTCGATACAATTACTAAAAATTATAGGAATCAATTTCATAATAAAACACTACATTTGTCAATAAAAATCCGAAATTATCTCAAAAATCGTCTGTGGGGCCCACGTCTCGGAATCTGGCGAAGGTTACGAAATATTAACGCCCACTCAACCACAAGTCTATCCGTACCAAAATTACTAAATTTCGATAACAATTCGGCCCTCAAATCTAACCAAGAGGTTTTTTCAAACTTTTCCAACTTAATTCTCTAATTAAATGATAAACATAGTGATGGATTTCTCTGAAAATCTCCCAATAATCGCCTCAATCCGAGCTCCAAATCGGTAAAATTTCAGAACTTAAACTCTCTGCCCAGAGATTTCTTTTACGCGATCGCGAACTTCCTCACTCGATCGCGAAGCATAATTTTTACACTGCCACAATTAACTATACGCGATCGCAGAAAGTCATACGCGATCGCGAAGCACTGACTCAGCAAACCTACGCGATCGTGAAGCATTAAGCGTGTGGCCCAGGTCCTCCCTCCGTTCCTCTTCGCGAACGCGGTCTTAGCCACGCGTTCGCATAACACAGCTCGCCCAACCTACGCGATCGTGGACGTGCCCACACGCTCGCATAGAACAAATTTTCAGTTGCCCAAATTAAGCCTACGCGATCGCAACCCCATCCACGCGATCGCGTAGAATAAAGTCACCTCTTCCCAAATTACCCTACGCGATCGCAGACGAACTTACGCAATCGCGTATAAGGAAAATCAGAAGAAAATACCAGCAGCTATCAGAAATCTCCCAAAGGTAAAAAATGATCCGTTAGCCGTTTGAAACTCACCCGAAGCCTCGGGACCTAAACCAAATATACCAACAAGTCCTAAAACATCATACGAACTTAGTCGAAACCTCAAATCACATCAAACAACGCTAAAACCACGAATCATACTCCAATTCAAGATTAATGAAACTTAAAATTTCCAACTTTTACATTCGGTGTCGAAACCTATCAAATCAAGTCCGATTGACCTCAAATTTTGCACAGATGTCATAAATGATATAACGGAGCTATGAAAAATTTTCGGAACTGGATTCCAACCCCGATATCAAAAAGTCAACTTCCCGGTCAAACTTCCAAACTTCAATTCCTGTTTTAGTCATTTCAAGCCTAATTTAACTGCGGACTTTCAAATAAAATTCCGAACACGCTCCTAAGTCCAAAATCACCATACGGAGCTATTGGAACCGTCAAATCCCGATTCCGGGATCGTTTTTCTCAAAATGTTGACCGAAGTCAATTTAGCATTTTAAGGCCAGCTTAAGGAACCAAGTGTTCCAATTTCAACCCGAACACTTCCAAATCCCGAACCAATCATCCCCGTAATACATAAATTAATAAAAGCACATACAAGGAGTTTTATTTAGGAGAACCTGATTCTAAAAGTCAAAATGACCGATTGGATCATTACACAAATATCAATACAAGTTTGTTGTAAGTCAATTTAACCATATTGTTAATAATACTATATTGTTTACATTCAATCAATTTTGTACTAGTAGTATCTACTTAGAGGAGTTATTTGAATTGGGAGTTGAGAAAGGAAGTTATGAACTTCATCCTCTCAAATATAGTGTGGTGGGCAGTGATCTGTCTTACTTTGGAGAAATTCAAGTTGGCCTCACTTTCACCCCTAAGGTATTCTTTTGAGCCCTAGCTGCAGTAAGAACCAGGAATTTCAATAAGGGGTATAAAAATATAAAGATGCAGATACCAAAATGTTAAGGGGAATCAACATATAATATTTATACATAAAATTAAATTTTATCTAGTTACACACAGTGGCGGAGCCACCTTATCCGAAGAAGTATCAACTGACACCCCTTTGTACGAAAAATTACAATATATAGCTCGATAAGTTTTATTTTATATGTATATATTACTATATGTTGACTCTCTTTAACTTCTTCATATGCTTACTTCTTTATATTTTGACATCTATTAGTAAACTTTCCAGTTCCGTCACTCGTTACACAATGTAATTTTCTAGCTAAGGGGTGTCAATTGACACCCCTTAGCCTAAGGTGGCTCCACCAATGTTCAGTTGTATCCAACCAAACTTTATAAATCTCGTAGTCTTTCTTAATCTTGGTATATTTTCCGGAGAACTTTAATTTTAGAAGGAAAAAGAAAAAGAAAAAGGCGAGATAACAAATAAAATCGATCAAACAAAAGAAATCCATGTGAATGGAAGCACAGAATAAAGGACATATGATAGAAACTGTCACGGCACAAAATCCATTAAGGGTTGTGATGGCGTCGGATACCGCAGTCAGGCAAGTCAAAAATAACTACTTAACTTGGTTCTCATTTTAATATTTTTGAAATCATATTTCCTTCAATTAAATAGTAAAAGATGGAATTTATAGAATAATAAGAATATTCTTAACAATTTCAATACAGGACAACCCATAATCACCCCAAAATCCGGTGTCACAAGTGCATGAGCATCAGCTAGGAATGTAAATTAAAATACAACATATGTCCGAAATACAAAATGGAGAGAAAAAATATAAATACTCTAAAGGAGACTCTGCTGGCTGCGGATCGTAGTATAGAATGCAACTCACATAAGTCCCCGCTATAACCGCGCCTATGCGCCAACCAGGCCACTAGGAGTATATGTACTTGCACAAAAATGTGCACCAAGTGTAATATGAGTACGTAAATCAACGCATACCTAGTAAGTATCCCGCCTAACCTCGAAGAAGTAGTGACGAGGGGTCAGCTCCGACACTTACTATGGGCCATAAATAAAATACCAATGATATAATTTAGCATGGATTACGTAGAACAGACGTAAACTCAATATCACGAAATAAGTAAATAATTCTTTTGTTAATAAGAAATTTCCAAATTTATTTTCCATCGTTTATCATTTTTGTATCTCAGGCCAATGAAGCAATATCAATCATCATAAATTCCAAGGCAAACAATTCAATCATGCCGAGGTCGTACGGCCCGATCCAACATAAATATTTAAACTGTGCACTACTGAGGGTCGAACGACGCAAACCATAGATGCATCTATCTGCTACCGAGGCATACGGCCCGCTCCACAAAAGAGAAAATACATTTAAAACAACCAATTCAAGATTTATTAAGGGGCAATTATTCAAAGAATTACCAATTCATAATAACGGTCGAGAAAATGAAGTTTAACCTTTTATAGTTCCTTTACTAAGTTTCAATATGATTTAAGCAATTAAATTAACAAGTAGGTTGCAAACATCACAAGTATAATATGATTTGGGTCCTAGACTACCCGGACATAAGCATAATAGTAGCTACGCATGGATTCTCGTCACCTCGTTCATACGTAGCCCCCAAAAATAGAAGCACATATTAAATTAGTTCACCTATGGGGTTAATTCCCTCTTACAAGGTTAGAAAAGAGACTTACCTCGCTCCGAAATCCCATAACCGGCTCTCAAACCATTCCAACAACTCAACCCAATGAACATCGCTCCAAAACTAGTCAATAAATGTGTAAACCCATAAATATATACCCTAATACTCATTATAATTCAATTTACAATAATTTCCAACTCCGCTCGAAAAGTCGATGAAATCACCCTCGAGCCCACGTGCCCGAATTTCAAAAACTTTCGAAAATACACTTTACCCATAATACCCCAAACTCAAATATATAATTTATTCCAAATTCCATGTCGAATTTCGTGGTCAAAATCCAAATATACTAATTCTAGATTTTTCTTCAAAATCTCAAATTTCTACTAATTTTCATGTTTAAATCCTTATACAAAACCATTTATTTAACTTGCAATAAGTGGGAATCACTTACTTGTATTGCTTGATGAAAATCTCCCTTTGAAGCTCTCCAAAATCACCCCAACCGAATGAAAAATGGAGGGAAAATGAGCCAAGTCCCGTTCTTAAAGGACCACACTGCCCGGCTATGATTTCCGCTTCTGCGGTCCAATAGCCGCTCATGCGGCTCCGCACCTATGAAAATTCCATCGCAGGTGCAGTTCAATCTCGTCCCAACAGCCCCCGCATCTGCGCCCCATGTAGCGTTGCGCTTCCACGATCCTCAAGTGCATCTGCGTGCGCGCGCACCTGTGCGTTTGTGCCCGCTTCTGCGGCCCCAGGCCTTTTGGCCAACCACCGCTTCTGCGCTTGCCTTGCCACTTCTGCGGCGTCGCACCTGTGGCCCTTTTTCCGCAGGTGCGATTACACGAGATCTCGGGTCCTTCAGCAACACAACAAAACTCCACGTTGATCCGTTGACCATCCGGAATTCACCCGAGGCCCTCGGGACCTCAACCAAATATACCGACACGTCCCAAAATACATTACGAACTTAGTCAATGTCTCAAATCATGCCAAACAACATCGAAACTACGGATCACCCTCCAATTCAAACTTAATGAACTTTGAAATTCCAAAGTTCTACAATCGATGCCGAAATCTATCAAATCACGTCTGATTGAGCTCAAAATTTGCACACAAGTCATATTCGACATTACAGAACTACTCTAACTTCCGGAATCGGATTCCGACCCAGATATCAAAAAGTCCGCTCCCAGTCAAACTCCCAAAAAACCTTCAAATTTCAACTTTCGCCAAATGACCTACGGACCTCCAAATCCACATCCGGACACGCTCCCAATACCAGAATTACCATACAGATCTATTCCCAGACTCGGAATCCCAAACGGACATCAATAACATTGAAATGCACTTCAACTCAAATTTAGGAAATTCTTCCATAATGCCAGCTTCCATAATAGGCGCTGAAACGCTCTCGAGTCATCCAAAACCCGCTCCGGGCATACGCCCACTTCCAAAATCATCATACGAACTTGTTGGAACCTTCAAATCCCGATTCCGAGGTCGTTTACTCAAAAATCATACTTTAGTCAATTCCTCCAACTTAAGACTTCCAAAATTAGAATTTTCTTTCCAAATCGACTCTGAACTTCGCGAAATTAAATTTCGACTACGCGTACAAGTCATAATACTTGAAGTGAAGCTGCTCAGGGCCTCAGACCGCTAAATGATGCGCTAGAGCTCAAAACGACCGACCGAGTCATTGCATTCTCTCCCACTTAAACATGCGTTCATCCTCGAACATGCTAAGAATTGTTCCGGAGTCGTCCAAAATTACTGTTTAGCACCACGTGCACCTAACCGTGCTACCACAACCCAGTTGAGCACATTAGCTTGAGCTAGTTTGAAGATCCTCCCTTTTATCTAGTAAAATAAGCCTTATAGCCAAATTCCAACATATGCAATTCTCTACTAGGCATGTTTCCAACATACGAACACCGTATCAATCACTACACACTGCACCAAACACGATTGTATACCCTTACTGAATTCTTACCATGCACCACGTAACTCATTTGCCCAAGGCAATCTTTCCTAAGCACAACAACTAAAATTTCCACTGACCGACGCCCGTAGTGTACCTCATGACTAATTAAGCCTTGCTTTAACTCTCGCAATACTGCCACGACAGAGAAGATGTGTAGGACTCATAGCCACTTGCCGAATCCCAATTTATGGAGTCTCTCATCCCGACATGAACCATTACCTCATTCTAGACGGAATAACAATATTTACTCTTTAATATGCTTAATGTTAATCTGATCGCACTGATCCCAGGTCCAATCTCGTCTCACCCAGTACAAGTTACTCAGGAAATAAGCCACCTCAGACACTACCAAAAGTCTCATGTGATGCGACAATATGCCAACAAGCTACAAACTTGAATGTGATACATAAGGAAAAACGAACTCAGGAAAGAACTACTCAACCCACGTAACTAATTATACAACCGAAAGGATATTATGAACCTTCCTCAGAAACGAGAAACAAAACACACAATAATAGCTATTGGAAACTGTACTCAATATCATATTATTGCGGTGTGCAACCGGATCCACACATGATACCGTTGCGGCGTGCAACCTGATCCAACTATGATACCCGTGGCGGCGTGCCACCCGATCCACACATAAAAATCCATAAGGAAATACTTAAAGAGCAAAAATGCTCATAACTACGAAATATCCGAATATCGACCACCAGCACGCCAAGTGTACAATACCATCCCTGAGGAGACAGATAGCGCCATACGCTACAAAACTCGAGCACAACTAAGGTGCGATAAATGACCTGTATCTCGACAGCCATCCTGCTCATATAACACCGCAAAGCTACACGGGACCACAACACATGTGCGAATAATCATGCCGTCTCATAACCCATATGGCACAATAAAGTATTACATAGAATATCTGACGACAGAAATAGCATCCAAGGCCCGAAGACTCCTCCATTAACAACGTTATGCTAAAATGAACACATCCGACCTGATATAGAGCATACATTCATATTTAGGTCCATCCACGGACCTCAGGCCGATTCTGATCGCACCGCACTGGACTAATAACTTTTCAAGGATCTACAATACCCCATTTTCCCATGACACACAAACATATCTCACATCTGGAACAAACTTCCACAGTTCACAACCAAATGAATAGAGAGCCTTCCAGGCATAATTTCTCACATTAGCAATAGGACCATAATCTCCATACTTGGTTTCAATCTTTAATAAATCAAGTGACTACATGTCACACTTATACAATCTTCCCGCGGAATACGCTCCCCCGACCTTACGCACCAGGTAACAAGTCTGCATATCCATACCATCGGCCATACTAATGTTGTAGAGCAAATAAAAAATCCGCAAATTAGTACACAAAGCCTCTCACACGGAACACCGATCCCGGGTGATGCTAAAGACGATACAACTTACTCTAAACATTTGAATCCTTCCCTGCTCATCCGAGCTCGTGACATCCCTATCAACACCGAACTGTAGCCTTGATTCTTAACTTTCAATTTTCATGCCGCTCACCGCACCTGTCTTACCAACACGCGAGAGCCCAAGAATTTCATCATAACTTCTGAACCTCTAATAGGATCCATACTTCATCATATAGAAACCTTTCACTTTACTCGTTTCAGGAGAACCATTGCAACACGTGACTGAATTTCCATAACCGCAAAAAATACAAACCTCAAGTAGTGGTCTAAACCACCATAACTCTTCCGGGATCCATCTATACATAACATGTCATAATAACCAAATACCTCCGAATAAATCAAATTATGGCAGCCGTCAAACCTCGCATGTACCGCCACAACCACCTGTAAAACTTAACACGTTGAAAGAACCGATCATTGCCACCATCATGCCAATTCAACCATTGCTAACTGGTCTGACTTCTTCTAATTTACCCTGGACTTGCCTTAGGAATAATAATGGTTCTATTTCAATACCCATGAACCATTTCATGTTCTCCTTAAGCGCACAATAGCATCGCCAACTAGTACACCCGTTCTGCAAGACCTTCCGCGAATCCAAAGCTATCTTCCCTTCCTCCAACACTGCACCGCATACCCAATGATAACATAGAACATTCCAAGTCTCTTTCATACTCCACTACAACAGATCGATACTTAACCATACTATGGACTCGAAATCCTTAGACACCATACTTTAACTTTTAAATCCACTACGACCGTTGTTGATAGTCACCCACTCTAGCTTGGTCCCGAGTAAAATCAAACTCCAAGGCCCTGCTAGCACATGAACACCCTCTCAAAGAAGCACCCTGTCAGATCACGTTCCTTGTACATCACCTCCATACGAAGCATAAACCCTGAGTCTTCCCAAAGCCTGAACATGAATAGATATGGCCAATTATAACACACATTCCTCATATCTATTTCTCAAATCACCACTGATGTTCTATTTCCTTAGTCGTAATCGCCTACCAATATGCCGATAACCAGAAACCTCACAAGTAGACAACCATGGAATCCAATCGTAGGCGGTGTGGCTCTTCCACTTAGCTTGAAGCTACCATTACATAACCCTGGAACCTACCAAGATTACTTCTTCCTCACTGACATGACCTCGCGCAATCGACCCGCCCAATTCCTCAAAATCTTCTTGTTAACCATTTCATGAATGCTCTGAATCACTACCCACATTCACATGTTCGACCTCTTACCGGGTAGCCAGAAAATTCTTTCGCAAAAGCTTCGTCAACACCACACAACTATTAACCTGCTCACCGAAGATAACCCACATGTAGATATTCCATGCCGACATCTTCCAACAATGCTGCGCCGAGTACAATTACCACAAAACCAATAAACCATCCTGAGCATGTGCTTATTCACCAGCTGTACAAGACCGTTCACTCCTGATGGACATCAACTAAAGGTGCGACAATACATTCCAACCCGAAGTCATGTTGCATTCCTCTTCATATCAAGCAACTTCTTTCTGTCGTAACCAATCTTCCTCAGTATAGTAGCCAATATTCCAAATTAAGTCCGTAGACCTAGTCACTGTCCACCATGAATCCAAAATCACTCCAAACTTTCCTCAAGGCATGTAGCTATCCTACCACAAAACCTATATGTTACTATGCCACTCTCTCACTTGGTCAAACCCTCTCCTTTAAACAACTACCCTACTTCTGTTTTCTTACACTTGGCCTTCTAGAAGTTTAACCGCCGCAAGACACCTCCCACATGTCCTTTCTCATCCTTCGCTGCCCAGTTGTTGCCTTAAATCAAAATTCATCTCTGTAGCACCTGAACTAATAGATCGCCGCCAACTCTAAACCTTCCCGAAGATCATCTTCCTTGAGCCATCAACATTTGGATCACCGATTCAATCTTGAACCACAGCACGCTGCGACCTCTGACAGCCACTTCCCCGGCACCATTCACAATACTCTGCCCCAAAGGCGATTCAAAGAAGGCCATAACACCGGCGAACATAACACATTCAACCAAGGACGGAGACACCACATCACGGATGAAGATTCCACCACGCTTGAAAATACCAAGTCTCGTTACTCCATCAACCTAAACTTGAACATTCCTAGTCCGATTGTCTTTTCTCCGCTGGAAATAAACACTGAACCTCTGAATCACGCATTGAGAAAAAACCTCTTTTCGATTCATTCACTGCCCCTACGCGTAGATAAGTATCCTACCATTACTTTAATACTGTGCGATAATAACTCATGAACATCATAATAATGTCCCAAAACCATCAGAAGTACATCTACTCAGCTGAGATGACATAACATCTTTCCACAAGGCGACGACATTAGCCCAATCAAATACGTAGGGAGAAACATCCTGCTCTACATTAGTAGTGCCATTAAAATTCCTCAATTCCAAATTTATAATAAGCGCTTCATGTCGCATAAGATCGAATAGGAAGGAAATGAAGGCATAAGCCTCAAAGGAATCGAATCGCACGATGATGAATCAAGAAAGGGAAGTGCTCTTATCATCCCGGTAGCCTCTCGAAGATAAGTAGAGACGTCTCCGTACCGATCCACAAGACTCTACTAGACCATGACTCGTGAGACCTAAGTGAACCTAGTGCTCTCATACCATGTTGTCACAACCAAAATTCCATTAACAGTTGTGATGGTGCCGGACACCGCTGTCAGGCAAGCCAAAAATAACTACTTAACTTGGTTCTCATTTTAATATTTTTGAAATCATATTTCCTTCAATTAAATAGTAAAAGATAGAATTTACAGAATAAATAATAATATTTTTAACAATTTCAATACAGGACAACCCATAATCACCCCAACACTTGGTGTCACAAATGCATGAGCATCAATTAGGAATGTAAAATAAAATACAGCATATGTCTGAAATATAAATTGGACAGAAAAAATATAAATACTTTGAAGGAGACTCTGATGGCTGCGGATTGAAGTATAGAGTGTAGCTCACCTAAGTTCCCGTTATAACCGCGCCTCTGCGCCCACCAGGCCACTAGGCGTATATGTACCTGCACAAAAATGTGCAGCATGTGTAGTATGAGTACGTGAATCAACGTGTACCCAGTAAGTATCCCGCCTAACCACGAAGAAATAGTGACGAGGGGTCGGCTCCGAGATTTACCATGGGCCATAAATAAAATACCAATTATATAATTTAGCATGGATTACGTAGAACGGTTGTAAACTCAATATCATGCAATAAGTAAACAATTGTTGTGTTAATAAGAAATTTCCAAATTTATTTTTCACCATTTATCATTTTTGTATCTCAGGCCAATGAAGCAATATCAATCATCATAAATTCCAAGGCAAACAATTCAATCATGCGCAAATTATGCCGAGGGCATACGACTCGATCTAACATAAATATTTAAAATGTGCACTGCCGAGGGTCAAACGACGTGAACTATAGATGCATTCATCTGCTACCGAGGCATTCTGCCCGCTCAACAAAAGATAAAATACATTTAAAACAACCAATTCAAGATTTATTAACGGGAAATTAATAAAGAAATTACCAATTCTCATTAACGGTCGAGAAAATGAAGTTTAACCTTTTACAGTTCCTTTACCAAGTTTCAATATGATTTAAGCAATTAAATTAAAAAGTAGGTTGCAAAAACATCGCAAGTATAACATGATTTGGGTCCTAGACAAATTGGACATAAGCATAATAGTAGCTACGCACGGACTCTCGTCACCTCGTGCGTACGTAGCCCCTACAAATAGAAGCACATATTAAATTAGTTCACCTATGGGGTTAATTCCCTCTTACAAGGTTAGAAAGGAGACTTACCTCGCTCCGAAATTCCATAACCGACTCCCAAGCCCTTCCAACAACTCAAACCGATGCCCATCGTTCCAAAACTAGTCAATAAATGTGCAAACCCATAAATATATATCCTAATACTCATTATAATTCAATTTACAACAATTTCCAACTCCGTTTGAAAAATCGATGAAATTACTCTCGGGCCCACGTGCCCAGAATCCGAATATGTTTGAAAATAAACTTTACCCATAACACCCCAAACTCAAATATATAATTTATTCCAAAGTCTATGTCGAATTTCGTGGTCAAAATTCAAATATACTAATTTTAGGTTTTTCTTCAAAATCCCAAATTTCTACTAATTTCCATGTTTAAATCCTTATACAAACCATATATTTAACTTGCAATAAGTGGAACTCACTTACCTTCTATTTCTTGATGAAAATCCCCCTTTGAAGCTCTCCAAAATCGCCCAAACCGAAAGACAAATGGAGGAAAAATAAGCGAAGTCCCGTTCTTAAAGGACCACATTGCCCAGCCACGATTTCCACTTCTGCGGTCCAACAACCGCTCATGCGGCTCCGCACCTGCGGAAATTCCATCACAGGTGTGGTTCAAGCTCGGCCCAACAGCCCCAGCACCTGCGCCCCATGCAGCGCATTTGCGCGCGCGTACCCGCTTCTGCGGCCCAAGCCTTTTGGCCAACCTCCGCTTTTGTGTTTGCCTTGTCACTTCTGCGGCGTCGCACCTGTGGCCCTTTTTATGCAGGTGTGATTACACCAAACTCAGACCCTTCAGCAACACAACAAAACTCCCTGTTGATATGTTGACCAATCAGAATTCACCTGAGGCCCTCGGGACCTCAACCAAATATACCAACACGTCCCAAAACACATTACGAATTTAGTCGAGGTCTCAAATCACGCCAAACAACATCGAAACTACGGATCACCCTCCAATTCAAATTTAATGAACTTTGAAATTCCAGACTTCTACATTACGAACTTCAACCCCGATATGAAAAAGACCACTCCCGATCAAATCCCCAAAAACCTTTAAATTCTGAATTTCGCCAAATGACCTACGGACCTCCAAATCCACATCCGGACGCGCTCCCAATACCAGAATCATCATACGGAGCTATTCCTATACTCGGAATCCCAAACGTACATCAATAACATTGAAATGCACTTCAACTCAAATTTAGGAAATTCTTCCAAAATGCTAGCTTCTATAATAGGCGCCGAAACGCTCCCTGGTCATCCAAAACCCGATCCGGGTATACGCCCACGTCCAAAATCATCATACAAACCTGTTGGAACCTTCAAATCCCAATTTCGAGGTCGTTTACTCAAAAATCATACTTTAGTCAATTCCTTCAACTTAAGTCTTACGAAATTAGAATTTGCTTTCCAAATAGACTCTGAACTTCCCGAAATTAAATTCTGACCACGCGTATAAGTCATAATACCTGAAGTGAAGCTGCTCAGGGCCTCAGACCACTGAATAACGTGCTAGACCTCAAAATGACCGGTCGGGTCATTGCAGAAACTAAGGGTCCACCACACAATAGTAATTCAATAACACAATAGAGTTTTACGTGAAAAATTTCCAGCTCACGGGAATAAAAACCACGACCTACACTCGTAGGATTTCAACTTCACTACTGAGAAAACTTTAGTTTTATAAACTATCGTAACCTAGGAATTAACCTCTTAATCCCTCACTAACTTGTAATAACTCTATTACTAGCCCCTTTGTAATAACTCTATTACAAAGCTTACAAGTCGACTAACTCTAGCAAAGACACAAACACAAGGTGTATGGTTTTACAAAGGTTTCCTACACAATTCTTATAACTAAGCTAAGTAGGAATTACAAGTAAATCACTTTAACAAAGGTGCAACACAACTAAGTATATATAATGACTCAATGCACGAAACATATCCTTCGTTATGTTGTTGTTTGTTCTTGACTCCTTGAATGTCACTTGCAAGTTGGCAACACACTTGAGAGAAAGTTTGATGAATTCTAGAATGTGAAAGAGTGATGTTTTGCCTTTGCTTCATGTTAATATTACATAAGTGATATCACTTGAATGATGTAAGCATGTTTGGTACATGGGCATTCCCCATAAAGTGACCGTTGTACTATTTGCACTATTGTGTGTGTGCTGAGAAATAGTTGCAACCACTTTATAGTTGTGGGGAGTTGATTGGTACAGTTAGCAAGGGAACTGATGTCTATCTGTTCTCACTGTTATTTCTTGGACTCTGAATGTTGGAACATGTCCCAGACTTGAGACTTGTTGATCTTGAGCACTTTGAGGATGTGGAGCAGGTTCCCTATCTGGTTCTTAATATTAAGTTTGTTAGATCATCAAAACATAACAAGACACATAACTTATCAATTTTTTACTTTTTGATGATGACAAACTTATAATTGAAATTCCCCCTGAGAACCAAAGTACCATAGATAGTACCAAGAAAAAATTTCGTATTCCCCCTGAACTTGTTTCCCCCTTTGTTCCTCATCAATTACCCCTTAATTACTTTCCCCCATTTTGACGTCATAAAAAGATTAGTAATAAGCAAAAAGAAGTCGAGCAAGCATAACTCATGCCACATGTGTGCACACAAAAATGACTAAAAACAGAGCAGAAGAGCAAATCATGCATAGCAAAAGGACGGGATATTCATTCACTTTGGAAATAAACAGGGAGCAATGCCATTTGTTACATAATCATCCACAAAATAAAACAACAAAAAATGTACCAACCATTAAATATATCCATACAAAGGAGACCAAAACAGAGGACAGACAACTTGAACTTGACACTGGGAAGGGAACGATTTTAAGGAGCACTGGAAGGGAGAGGCAATGATGAAGAGGCAAGAGTTCTAAGGAGGATATCCATTCGGGCATTTGCGGACCCTTGATCAGTGAGTAACCTCTCTTTCAGGTCCTCAACTTATTTCCTGAGATCAACATTCTCCTTGGTCAGACGGGAAACCTCTGCGCCTTCTGTGCTGCTGGAACCAGGTGCCTCTTGGGCCTGACTAAGCTGTCCCTCAAGAATAATATTTCTTTCCTTCAACTTCCTTATCTCTTCACTGGAAATATCCTGAGCTTAAATTAGTTGAGAGATTGTAGACTTGCTGCCAACCCCTCCTTTCTTATCGATGCACTCACACTCTTGAAAGGTGGTCTTGGAGAAGGTCTGCTTGCGAGTACCCACTGTAGCCTTTCCCAAAGGGACTTTGAAGAACTTAAATACTTTGGTGAGTAAAAACCCATATGGCAGCCCATGATTAGCATCCTTGAAATCTGCCACTTTTTTCATGTGCTCAATCATGATGCCCGGCAGATTGATAGTGGACTATGCATCCAGTGCTTCCATGAGGAACAAGTCTTCTCGTGACATACTGGAGCGCCTTTCTGCACGAGGGAGCAAAACCTTGTTCACCATCTCGAATAACAATTGGTACACTGGAAGGAGGGCCTTCTTGTGTACCCGTTCCCTCTGCTGTACTTCATCATCCTTCAAAATGGCATTTCTAAAGTTTGAAGAACAAGTCCCCTTAATGGAGGATATTCCGTCAATAGGCATTCCCAAGATGGTTCCCAACACAGTCTCAGCCATCACAAAGTCAACACCATTCACCTTCATGCAGATGTTGTCATCCTCGACTATGAAAAAGTCGGCATGGAAACTACGCACCTCTACCTCATACACCTTAGGGCTCTCATTTGTGAACAAATGTGTCCACTGTTGAAATTCACAAATATCAACTAGTTGGCGCATTCCTGGCATGTCAAGAATATCAGGGGCAAATATTCTGCCCCACAACACCTTCTGGTTTCTCAGATTTTCCCTTCCCTCATTCTTGGCCACACCCACCTTGGCCTTCTTGGAGGAACCAAGTTCCTCATTGGCACCAGCCTTCCGTTTCACTAATTTTCTCACACTTTTCTCTTTCTCTGTAGATTTCTCAGACACAGATTTCTCGGACACTTTCTTGCCAGACTCTCCCACTACAACATTGCTAACCTCCATCACCCTCACAGATGACTCTTTCCCAGATTTTGGAACAGTGGATTTCTTAGAGGACTTACGAATTAAGGGACTGGGTTCCTCATCCACCTCGTCATCAATGTTAACAATAAGTATTGTAGGCACTACCTCTTCATGTACTAACTTTCCACCATTCTCCTCTTCTTTTCTTTCTTATTTTTCTTTAGAGCTGACTCAAGAGCTGACTTCTTTTGCAGCCTAGTAGTAAGTCTTTTAGGAGTACTAATAGAGCTTGCAAGAGCCACATTGTCATAGTCTTCTTCACTACCCTTATTATCTTCCTCAGACAGAGATCTCATCTCAAGAGTGACAATGGTCAATGGCTCAACATAGAAATGAGGAGAGGGAGCGGGATCAGTACTGACCTAGGGTTCTTTTGAAGAACATGAGGTTTCATCACAAGTAGGAGCAGAGGGTTCCTCTTGGGCGGAGGAATCAGGTCCCTCATATGGTTCCCTAGTAGTACTTTCAGGTGCCAGATTTTCGACAGGCACCAGTTCCCTACCCTCTTCCTGTAGACTATCACCTTCCCCCTCAGAACCATTCGTTTCAGACACACCTTCATAACCACCAACCAAACATCCCTCAACATCTATTGACAGCATAAACTCTATGGCCTCTTGTTCTTTTAACCCCAAAGTAAACTCGGAAGGCATAGGAAGAATATTAATTGTAGAATTGACAACATTCAAATCGAGACCTTGGGTAGTCATCATTGATTCGTCACCAGTACGAACCACACCTTGTTGTTCTTTCTCCCTCTATTGTTTCTCCCTCAGCCATTTCTTCCGGCGAGGCAGAAGGAGAGGTTGTAGCCACAAACTTCTTGGGATTCGAAGCTTTGCGACTCCGATGAGAACCAGAACTTGATTGGGTTAGAGAAGAGGCGGTGGGTGATTGGGAATATTGCTTAAGGTTTGGACTGAGTGATGTAGGGTACTTAGACTCTACCATCGGTGCTTCAAGAGATGAAGACACAATAGGGACGATACTGGGGACATTTGAGGCTTCAAGATTCTCAGACATTATGGAGTATAGTGAGAGTTTATGAAAAAAAAAGTGTTTGGTTGTTGAGAGAAAAAGGAAATTATGGCTTTAGATGTGAACAATTATGAGAGTGACAACACTTAGGTTTATTTAAAGGAGGTTGAGGGACTAGTTAGGAGTGTGTATTGATATTCGGGGTAGATGGGTCGTTTCTAAACGGGTAGGGCGCTTGGGTTCTAAAAAGAAAAAAAAGGAGAAACTGACATTTTAATGTCGTGGAACCTTTTTTAGCTGTTTAAAAAGTTGTGCATGAGGGTACAAAGGAACTACTAACGTGTGTCAAAGGAACTAGGTTCCCTGACATATTTTCTAAATGTGAGCCTCATCCTTTTACCAAAGTGCAGTACCATTAGCTCCTTATTTTCTCTGTAATAGCCATGCGTGTCTACCTGTAATGGTATAGAAATGAGTTAGACCTTGCCAGAAAATACTTTTTAGCTATTTTACCTGTTCATTTCATTCATAGCCAATCATCGAGGGACCAGGTTCTCAGCTTGATTTTATCAACCCAAGTGCCAAACAATTCTTTCCAAAGTGCTCTCTGCTCAGTGCTTTGGTGAAGATGTCTGCAATTTGATCTTCTGTACTGCAAAATTTCATGCAGATAAGCCCTTTTTCAACATTGTCTCTCAGAAAATGATGCCGCACATCAATGTGCTTTGTTCTCTTATGCTAAACTGGGTTCTTTGCCATGTTGAGAGCACTGGTGTTATCACACAATAATGGCACATAATCATAAAATATGCCAAAATCCTCTAACTGCTGCTTGATCCACAACAATTGAGCACAACAAGAGGCAACTTCCACATACTCAGCTTCTGCAGTTGAAAGAGCCACTGGGTTTTGTTTTCTTGTACCCCGTGAAATTAGATACGATCCCAGAAAGTATGCCATGCCAGAAGTGTTTTTCCTATCCACCAGATAACCAGCATAATCAGTGTCAGTATACCCGATCAAGTCAAAAATTATCTCCGGGAGGGGGGGGTAGTAGAGAACTAGGTCATGCGTTCCTTTTAGATACATCAGGATTCTCTTGGCAGCCTTCAGATGAGATTTCTTTGGATTTGATTGAAATCTGGCACATAGTCCCACACTGAAAATGATATCCGGTCTGCTTCCTGTGAGATATAAGAGTGACCCAATGATGCCTCTGTACATGGTCTCAATCACAGGGGAAGCAGGTTTATCGATGTCTCAGACGAGTGGCAGTGTCAATAGGAGAATCAATGGTTTTTGAGCTTTCCATTTCAAATCTCTTTAGAAGCTCTTTGATGTACTTCTATTAACTTATCATGTACCCTTAGGAGTTTTCTTGACTTGCAGGCCCAAGAAGAAATTCAATTCCCCATCATGCTCATTTCAAACTCACTTCCCATGAACTTTGCAAACTCCTCACACAGAGAATCATTTGTTGCACCAAAGATGATGTCGTCAACATAAACTTGCACAATGAGCAGGTTCCTCCCCCGTTTCTTCAGAAATAAGGTGTTGTTAATTTATCCTCTTGTAAAGCCATTTTCTAGGAAAAATTTGGACAACCTTTCATACCATGCACGAGGAGCCCGCTTCAACCCTTATAAAGCTTTGTTAAGCTTAAAAGCATGCTCAGGATGCTCATGACATTCGAAGTCAGGCCGTTGCTTGACAAAGACTTTTTCTTTTAGAAAACCATTCATAAATGTACTTTTGACATCCATTTAGAACAATTTGAATTCCATATGAGATTCAAAGGAAATGAGAATTCTGATGGCTTCCATTCGAGCAACTGGAGCAAAAGTTTCATCGTAGTCGATCCTTTCTTCTTGATTGTAGCCTTGAACTACTAGTCTTGCCTTGTTCCTTGTTGTGTTTCCAAACTCATCAAGTTTGTTTCTGAATACCTACGTGGTTCCTATGACAGTTCTGTCAGTAGGTCGAGGGACCAGGTGCCATACGTTATTCCTCTCAAATTGATGGAGTTTATCTTGCATAGCAATAATCCAGTCAGCATCTTTCAATACTTCTTTGATATTTTTGGGCTCAATTTGAGAGAGAAAGGCTGAGAAGGTAAGTGAGTTTCTTGACTTTGATCTAGTTTTAATCCCCGAGTCAAGAAGAGTGATCACATTCGGAAGAGGGTGTGAACTTTTGTGCTTCCAATTAGACACCTGATACTCATTGTGAAAGGGTCTAGGTTCTTCTGAATGTGACCCATTGTTAACTTGAGTCCCGCTTCTCAGCTCAGCATCTAGGGGTCCTTGCACAACATCAATGACACAGTTCTCAGCTTCAGTTGTTGTGATGGAGGAACCATGTTCCTCTACATCAGTTGGAAATATATTTGCATTATCATCATTTGATTCCTTGATGTGACTTATCATGTCAACCTTTCTATTTTCCATATCAATGACTTCACCAGGAACTGTTGACTGCTCTCTTTCTTTATCAATCTTATCATGTGAATCTTTCCCACATAGGTAGTGTGATTCATCAAAGATCACATGTATGCTTTCCTAAGCACATTGAGTTCTTTTATTGTAGGCTTTGCTTTGTGATGAATAGCCGAGAAAGATTCCTTCATCACTTTTAGCATCAAATTTTCCAAGTGCTTCCTTACCGTTATTGAGGACAAAATATTTGCAACCAAATGTCCTTAAATGTGTTAGCTTGGGTTTCCTCCCATTCAGCAGTTCATGCGGAGTTTTGTTCATGAGGGACCTGATCATACACTTGTTCACCAAGTAACATGCAGTGTTAACTGCTTCTGCCCAGAGGCTTTTTGCAACGCCACTGTCAATCAACACTGTCCTTGCCATGTGTTCAAGAGTCCTATTTTTCCTCTCCACAATACCATTTTGTTGAGGTGTTCTTGGAGCTGAAAATTGCGACTTATGCCATTTTCAGCATAGAATTTATCGAATTTTGCATTGTCAAACTCCGTGCCATGATCAGATCTTATACACACAACATTATGGCTCATCTTCACCTAGATTTTCTTCACAAACGCAACAAACACTGGAAAGTTTCATCCTTGGTTCTGAGGAACAATGTCTAGGTAAATCTAGAATAGTCGTCCATTATAACAAAAATATACTTATTTCCTCCTCTACTTAGAACCCTCATAGGTCCACACAGATCCATATGGAGAAGATCAAGCGGCCTTGAGGTGTTAACCTCCTTTTTGGGCTTGAAGGAGGACCTGACTTGCTTTCCTTTTACACATGCATCACACCTTGTGATCTTTGAAGCTTGACTTAGGAAGGCCACGAACCAGGTCCTTCTGGACCAATTTGTTCAGCAAAGTAAAACTTGCATGCCCCAATCTTATGTGCCATAGTTCAACATTATCATCAACAGCGCTCAGACATGTGAGGTCCCCATTTTGCAAGGACTCAAAGTCAGCAACATAAATATTTTTGTATCTTTTTACCATCGGGACCACTTCATCAGTCACAAAATTTGTGACCGTGCAGACTTTTGAAACAAATTCCACTTTGTTTCCTTTGTCGCAGATTTAGGAAATACTCAGTAGGCTATATTTCAAGTCGTTCACATAGTACACATTTTCAATTGAGTGGGTGAGTGACTTACCAATTCAACCTACTCCCAGAATGTATCCTTGTTTTCCATTGCCAAAGGACACACTTCCTCCTTGCAGGGCTTTGAGTGAAAGAAAATCATCGACGCTTCCAGTCATGTGCTTAGAACAACCACTATCCATGTACCATTTTGGTTGTTTCCTTTCACTGCTCCCTGCACAAGAGAATCAAGGATTAGACTTGGGAACCCAAATAAGTTTGGGTCCTTTGTAGTGAGAAAAAAGGCAAATTAAACTTCTTTTTGTCCAGTTAGACAATACACGTTTTTTTAAAGGAGGGACCAGGTTCTTTAGCAGCAGTTACCTTTTCAATAAAAACCTTTGTTTTTTCTATTGGGACTGAATTCTAGCCTTATAATTTTCTTTAAAGTGACCAGTGTTGCCACAGTGAGTGCAAAGCCAGTTATCAGGGACAGCAATATACTTGCTATCTGGATTGTAGGATATCTTTTCCTTTTGGAACTTGACTCCCTATCTGTTCCCACCATTGCCTGTATACATGGCATCAATTGTGTCAGAGGACCATGTATACTTTAGATATTTTTCTAGGTCATTCTTAACTTTGCCTATATCTTCTTGAAGTTGTGTGTTTCTTTCAAGTTCAGCACACATACTAGATTTCACAAATTTGAGTTCATTTTCAAGCTTAATGTGTACCTCACTTGCAACTTCCTTTCCCTTTTGGACAGTCCCAAAACTGTTTACCCTTTTTAATTTCTCTATTGTTTCTTTTAGGTCCATGACGACTACCAACAAGTCATCTCTCTCATTTTATATATCCTCGCCTTTTTTAATCAGAACACTCTTTTCTCTCATTTGATCCTCGATGGTTTTTTTTAGGTCAGCCACTACGATTACTAAATCATCTATTTCTACCTCTCCTAGCTCAATAGTTAAAGCATTTTATCATTTATAAGATTGTGATAAGCATCAATTAAAATGTTTTCCAAAGATATAAGCTTTTTCTGAGAGTAAGACTTCATATTTCTTTGAACGTCTAGAAAGTTTACCTCATCATCGTCATATTTTGCCATTAGAGCAAAGATAGAATCATAGTCAGTTGCTTCACTTTCAACTGCCATCATGGAGTTGTTACCTTGTTCATCATCTCCTCCAGATTCGCTGGAAGAGTCTCCCCATGCAGCAAGAGCTTGTTTCACAACATTGTTAGCGACATCTTTTCTCTTGAATCTTTTGTCAGGAACCAGGTTCCTTTTGACTGCTTTGACTGCATTGTCTGCGATATGCTTGTACTGATCTTGCTTGAGGAGAGGACAATCCTTGATGGAATGTCCTAGCTTCCCGCACTTATGACATAAGCCATACCCTCTTGGCTTGCTGGAGCTGCCCCTTTTTGGAATGCCTCCATTTCTTCGAACCATCTTCTGATATCTCTTTGTCAGGTAAGCCATATCAGCATCCTCACCACTTGATTCATTGTTGTCTGTTTTGAGGACCAGGTTCTTCTCCCTTTTGGGCTCTCTTCTCTCATGATCCTTTTTCTTTTTCATTTCATAAGTTTTCAGATTACCAATGAGTTCATCAATGGTCAGCTTTTGTAGATCCTTTGCCTCCGTGATAGCATTTACTTTGCTTTCCCATGGCAGGTAATACACTGAGTATTTTCCTGACAAGTTTGTTCCTTGAATGATTTCTCCTGGAGAATAGAGCTCATTGATGATATAGGTTAAGCGAGTGTGCATGTCCTGAATGGGACTCATCGTCCTTCATCTTGAAGAGTTCATACTCAGTGGTTAGCATATCAATCTTCGACTGCTTGACTTGAGTTGTCCCTTCGTGTGCTGTTTGGAGAGCTTCCCAGATCTCCTTGGCAGATTGACAGGCGGAAATCCTATTGTATTCGTCTGGACCAATACCACAAATGGGGATCTTTTTTGCTCGAAAGTTCTTCTTTATAGCTTTTCGGTCAGCATCGTTGTACTCCTTCCTAATCTTGGGAACTGTCACTGCTGGTTTCCCAACGGTCTTCATAGGAACGAAGGGACCATTGCAGATAACATCCCAGAGCTCTGAATCTTCAACCATGATAAAATCATGCATTCTTGTCTTTCACCATCCGTAGTATTGGCCATTGAATCTTGGTGGTCTGTAGATAGATTGACCTTATTCAAAGTTTGGTGGATCAGCTATAAGGATCCTTTCTATATGTTAGCCAGATAGAAAGAACCCGCTATGATACCAATTGATAGAAACTAAGGGTCTACCAAACTATATAGAGAACCAGATTCTCCATCACTGTGCTGGACCGTGTCCTTAAGGACAAGCAGATGAGGGTCATCATACTGTTGCTCCCTGATACGATCATAAAGAGAAGACCGAGAGACCACACAAGCCAATACTCGACTCGGCTCAAAAATATCCAATCTCACAAACTAGTTGGCTAAGGTCTGAACATCCAATGCCAATGGCCTCTTTGCTGCTGGTAGATATGCTAAACTCCCCAAACTCTCTGCCCGGTGACTCAAAGCATCGGCCAACAAATTGGCCTTCCCCGGATAGTACGAAATGATGATATCATAATCCTTAAGCAGCTCTAACCACCTCCGTTGAAGCAAGTTAAGATCCTTTTTCTTGAACAGATGCTGCAAACTCCGATGATCGGTGTAAATCTCACAAGGAACACCATACAAATAGTGCCGCCAAATCTTCAAGGCGTGAACAATAGCTGCTAACTCAAGGTCGTTGACAGGATAGTTCTTTTCATGCACCTTCAGTTGTCTGGATGCGTAGGCAATCACCCTACCGTCCTGCATCAACACCGCGCCGAGCCCAATCCGCGACGCATCACAATATACAGTATAAGACCTCGAACCTGTAGGTAATACCAATACTGGGGTTGTAGTCAAAGCTGTCTTGAGCTTCTGAAAGCTCTCTTCACACTCCTCTGTCCACCTGAACGGAGCACCCTTCTGGGTCAGCCTGGTCATAGGTGCTGCAATAGATGAGAAACCCTCTACAAATCGACGGTAATGCCTCCGCCAAACCAAGAAAACTCCGGATCTCCATAGCTGAGGACGGTTTGGGCCAAATCTGCACTGCTTCAATCTTCTTCGGATCCACCTTGATCCCATCAATCGATACTATATGACCCAAAAATGCCATTGAGTCTAGCCAAATCTCACACTTTGAAAATTTTGCATATAACCTTTTTTCTCTCGGGGTCTGAAGCACAGTCATCAGGTGCTGCTCATGATCCTCCCGAGGTCGGGAGTACACCAGAATGTCGTCAATAAACACAACGACGAATGCGTCAAGATAGGGTCGGAACACACTGTGCATCAAGTGCATAAATGTTGTTGGGGCGTTGGTCAGTCCAAATGACATCACAAGGAACTCATAGTGACCATATCGAGTCCTAAAAGCAGTTTTCGGGGTATCTGGCTCCCGAATCTTCAACTGATGATAGCCTGAACGTAAGTCAATCTTGGAAAACACTCTATCACCCTGTAACTGATCAAATAAGTCATCAATACGAGGTAATGGATACATGTTCTTCACTGTAATTTTGTTCAGCTGGAGATAATCAATGCACATAAACATAGAACCATCTGTTTTCTTCACAAACAAGACAGGAGTACCCCAAGGTTACACACTGGGCCGAATGAAGCCCTTATCAAGCAACTCCTGTAACTGCTCCTTCAACTCAGGAGGAGCCATACGATATGGAGGAATAGAGATGGGCTGAGTGCCCGGCAACAAATCAATGCCAAAATCAATATCTCTGTCGAGTGGCATGCCCGGAAGATTAACTGGAAAAACATATGGAACATCCCTCACTACTAGGACTGACTCAACTATAGGGGTATCAATACTAGCATCTCTCACATAAGCTAGTTACACGTCACACCCCTTCTCAACCATTCGTTGAGCTTTAATAAATGAAATAATTGTGTTGGGAGTATACTCTAGGGTACCACTCTACTCTAACCGCGGTAATCCTGGCATAGCTAGCGTCACAGTCTTAGCGTGACAATCAAGAATAGCATAATGGGGCGAAAACCAATCCATACCCAAAATAATAACGAAATCCACCATACTGAGCAATAATAAATCAGCTCTGGTCGCAAAACCACTGATAACAATCAAACATGACCGATACACACGGTCAACAATAATAGAATCACCCACGGGTGTAGATACATAAATAGAAGAAATCAAAGAATCATGGGATACGCCTAAGTACGGGGCAAAATAAGATGACACATAAGAATAAGTGGAGCCTGGATCAAATAAAACTGACGCGTCTCTATAACAGACCGGAACAATACATGTAATGACAGATTCGGAAGCAACTGCCTTTGTACGAGCCAGGAGAGCATACTATCTGGCCTGGCCTCTCCCTCTAGGGCGACCTCGACCTCGACCTCCCCGACCTCTAGCTCGAGCTGGCTGAGTAGGTGGGGCAGTAGCTGGTGCTGGAATCATAGCCTAAGGACCCGGTGGAGCACGCGGTGGCTAAGAAGTTTGTGGAGGTGCACCCCTCCTAAGTCTGGGCAATCCCTCACCATATGGCGAGTGTCGCCACACTCAAAACAAGCTCTCGGAGAGCGTGACTGATGTGACTGGCTCGGGCCAAGTCTGCTGGACTGACCGCTAAAAGCACCCCATACAGGAGGCGCACTAGATATTGACGGTGCATAATAAGGCTCCTGGACCTAGAAGGGACCGGAATACCACTGGCGGCTGGAAGAGCTGAATGAACGGGGCGACTCCCATAGACCCTACCATGGCGAACTACAGTTGGGGCACGAGTACCACTATAAGTGCCAGATTCTCGAGACCTCTTGGCCTCCCTCTCCTCACTCTCCCGAGCAAGCATACCCTCCAATCTCCTGGCAATACTCACAACCTGCTGGTAAGAAATATCCATCTCTAACTCCCAGGCCATGCTAAGCCTGATACTGGGGTGGAATCCCTGAATAGACTGACGAACCCTCTCTCGAACTGTGGCAACCAAAGCTGGTGCATGTCGGGCCAAATCACTGAAGCAAACTGCATACTCTGACACAGTCATAGCACCCTGGCGCAACTACTCAAGCTCCACGCGTCATGCGTCCCTGAGACTCTAGGGAACATACTCCCTCAAGAGCATGTCCGAGAACTGAGTTCATGTAAGTGAAGCTTCCTCAGCCGGACTACCTAACTCATAAGTACGCCACCATTGACAGGCTGCTCCTCTAAGCTGGAATGCAGTAAAATAAACCCCACTCGACTCCGCTACACCCATAGAACGGAGAATACGATGACACTCCTCCAGAAAACTCTGGGCATCCTCTGACGCCAATCCACTGAAGGTAGGAAGGTGGTACTTCTTGTACCTCTCAAGTCTGAGCTGCTCCACCTCAGAAATTGCTGCCCTAACCTCGGGCTGAGCTGGAGCTACCGGCTGCATTGGTATAATCTCTGGAATCTGGTCGACCTGAACCCGCTGCTCTGGAGTACCAGCGATGGGAGTCTGTGCTCCTCCCCCGGCCTGAGATGTCGCAGGAGTAAGTGGAATCAATCCACCCTAAGCTAAGGTGCTGAACATGCTCAGAAACTGGGCTAGATTATCATAGAGGGTTGGTGCAGCAACAGGTATCTCAGGTGTCTGCCCTCCAGCTGGAGCTACTAGGGGTTCCTCTATAGTAGCTCGTGCGGGTGCTCTGGCTGCACCGTGTGGACGTCCTCGACCTCTACCCCAGCCCCTTCCTCTCGCGGCTCTAGTAGAGGGCGCGGATGCCTGGTCATCAGATCCGCCTGTACGTGTCCTCACCATCTGTGAGAGAATAGAATACGGAAGTTTAGAATTTCGAAGTCAACAATTTCGCAGGACATGGAATCAAAGAAGTGTAATTTTTCCTAACAGTTCCATAGCCTCCCGAAGATAAATACAGACGTCTCTGTACCGATCCGCGAGACTCTACTAAACATGCTTGTGACTCACGACACCTATGAACCTATAGCTCTGATACCAACTTGTCACGACCCAATTCTCCCTCTGTAAGAAGCTGTGGCGGCACCTAGTCTCTACAACTAGGTAAGCCTAACACAATGTGAAAATAACAAAAATGGAAGTAAAACCTAACAACTAACTGCAACAGACAACTAAATAACTTGTAATAATGCCGCTTGACATTTAAAATAACCAATACTCTAGTAATGCACAGTATTCCCAAAATCTGAAACATCATAAGTCACAAGCTAGAGAAGAAAACTAGTATTTATATACACCAGAGTCTAATAAAAGAAGTACGAAAGGTAAATGACATAGGAGAGAATAAAGGGAGACTCTGAGATCTGCGGACGCGACAGATGTACCTTGAAGTCTCGGTACAGCAGCAAACACTCTCAGCTAATAGCAGGGCTGATAAGAAGTACCTGGATCTGCACACAAAACATGTGCAGAAGAGTAGCATCAGTACACCACAACGGTACCCAGTAAGTGACAAGTCTAACCTCGGTAGAGTAGTGACGAGGTCAGGTCCGGGCCCTACTGGGATATAATAATAAGACAGATGATATAATAAAAATGAAGTAAAATGGAGAAATTAACAGAAAGAATTCACAGAGAAATAACAACACACAAACACTATAATAGCAACAGGGGCGCTCCCGAGATACCGTCTCGTAGTCCCAAAAGTAAATACTCAACAGGGGATCTCCCGAGATACCGTCTGTAGTCCCAAAAATAAATATGTGAGGAGATCTCACAAGGTACCGCCTCGTAGTCTCAAAAGTAAATGTACAGGGAGAACTCCCGAGGAACCGCCTCGTA
>AWOL01S0141812.1:3955-14832 GCA_000715115.1 Nicotiana otophora
TTAAAGGTATAATGAGATTCGGAAAGAAGGGCAAGTTGAGCCCTAGGCATATCAGACCTTTTGAAATTCTTGAAATGGTGGGTGAAGTAGCCTACAGGCTTGCACGACCACCTAGTTTATCAGCAGTTCATTAGGTATTCCATGTATCCATACTTCGAAAAATATCATTATGATCCGACCCATGTGTTAGACTTCAACTTAGTTCAATTCGACAAAGATTTGACTTATGAGGAGGAGCAGGTAGCTATTCTAGCTCGGCAGGTCCGTCAGTTAAGGGCTAAGAGTTATCCTTCAGTTCGGGTACAATGGAGAGTTCAGACGATTGAGGCAGCAACCTGGGAGTTCGAGTCGGACATACAGAGCAAATATCCGCATCTTTTCACCAGCTCAGGTACTTCTCTAATTCCGTTCGAGGACGAACGTTTGTTTTAAAGATGGAGAATGTGATGATCCAAAAATGTCATATTTAATTTAAACGTTCATTTATGTGTTCTATGAAGATGTTGAGAGCTTACCTACTATGAGTTACGTATCACCTGAATAGTTGATGTTAATGAAATTCCTTTTCTAGTAATATATTGCTTATGATGCCACTGTTAGTATTGTTTTCATGTTGTGTTACGTTGATTGGATTATGTATGTATTGTTAGGATTGGTATCTGGGATTCTCTGGCAGGTAGATAGGCGCAGTTACAAAGGATACTCTGGCAAACTTTTGGGAGTTACTAAGAATTTGGGGAGTTGAAATGGGTGAAAGAAGAGATAAGTTATGTTATGTGCTTGGGGCGGACTCTAATTCTCATTCGAGGACGAATGATCCTAAGTGGGGGAGAATGTAATGCCCCGTAAACTTTCGCCAAGAAATTTAAAGTTTCATGGTGCCAAGGTAGGCTAATGTATTGTATTTTTTGACTTGTTGGGTCGAACAATGCATTGGGGAGTTGAATCATTTCGACCTCGCGAAGCCAGGTCTGTAGCCCGCTAGACCGTGCTATATCCCTCGTGAAGCCAGGCCTGTAGCGCGCTAGACCGTGTTATATCCCTCGCGAAGACAAGTCTTTAGCATGCTAGACCATTCTATAACCCTCGCGAAGCCTGGTATTTAGCTCGCTATAGAGCTCACGAAACATGGTATTTAGCTCACTACAGAGTTTGTGAAGCCTGATCTGTAGCTCGCTACAGAGCGTGCCTAGCCTAGTCTGTAGCCCGGACCAGAAATTTGGAGAGTTTTTATAACCCGACCCCCATTTCATTTAACTCGTTTAGAGTTCATATTTTGGGTTTTCTCTGGTGTTCTAGAGAGAGGGGAGAGCGATTCTAGAGAGAGGAAAGGAAGGACTAAGGATTTCACTACTGTACCTTGAATCAAACCTTGAAATCGCATCAAAGGGTTGCTAGAGCTGCAAAGAGGTAAAGTTTTCTTTCCCCAATCCTTCAATTTCGAAATCCAACTAGAAATAGGTAATTAGTAAGATGATTCTTGGATGTGAGAGTATTAGTTATACATGCTTGTACCAATAAGGTTTGTGGGAAGATTGGTGAGTTCAAATGGGTAAAGATTGAGTTAAAAATGGTAGAAATCATCAAAGACTTGAATTGAGGATTTGAAAGGCAATCTGATGTCGGAATTCGATAATTTTTATATTGTTGAACTCGTATCGGAACGAGTGTTCGAATTTCGTGAGATATGGGTCCCACTGTTGATTTTTAAAATAAATTTCGAATTTTAATCCGGTAGATTAATAATTTCATATGGAATTAATTCCTACGATTCGTATTGAGTATATTTAATTGTTTGTGACTAGATTTGAAGCTTTCAGACACTAATTCGCGAGGCAAAGGTGTATTGGAATCTTGAATTTGGTTGCAAAGTAAGGTAAGTGTCGTGGTTAACCTTGACTTGAGGGAATAGAACCCTTAAATTAATTGTTAATAGAATTTCATGTGTAATGACGTATAGGCGAGGTGACGAGTGCCTATACGTCGTCAAGTTAATTGTTTGCATAATTACTTGAAAAAGTATAAATTATTTTAAATCATGAATTAATTATTATATTAATTATTTCTCTCATATTCCTTACTTAATATCATGCCTTGAATCCATGTTATAATTGCTACATGCTTATTTGATTTATGTGACTTAATTTCTACTTGACATTTAGCATTTATAAAAATGCCTATTTCATCCTTAATTTGCACAATTAATTGCTACTTGTCATTACTTGTTTCCTAAATAATTTATAGTAATTGTATTCTTTGTTGCCTAATAATTTCTTATTAAATGAGGTATTTATTGGAGTATTTTTACCTTTAAGAATTGTTTAATTATATTGTTGGAGCGGGTTGCAGGCCGCAACTGAATTTAATGGAAAAATTATATTGTTGGATCGGGTTGCACGCCGCAACAGATTTATTTTTAAGTTTATATTATTGGAGCGGGTTGCACGCCGCAATGAATTTTATTTTAAGTTTATATTGTTGGAGCGGGTTGCACGGCACAAAAATAAACTGAGGGATTATGACTACTGAATTGACTATAATTTTTATATGATTTACCGGTCTTACTTCTATTCCTGTTATTATTATTATTATTATTATTATTATTATTATTAATGCATACAGGTTAATGTAAGAGACATGCCTTAGCCTCGTCACTACTTCGTCGAGGTTAGGTTCGGCACACTTACAGAGTATATGGGGTCGGTTATACCTATACTACACTTTGCACTCTTTGTGTAGATACCGAAGTTGATCCTAGCGGCGCAGAGTAGACTTGCTCGGATTCATCTATTCGTAGGAGACTTAAAGTATAGCTGCATGGCGTTCGCAATTCTGAAGTCCCCTTCCACTTTATCATAGCTGTGTATTTCTTTCAGTCGGCTTTATTTTCATTCAAACCTTTATTTGTATTATTCAAGTAGCTCGTGCACTTGTGACACCAGTTCTTGGATGGTATTTAGACATCGTTATTATTACATATTATTCACTTGACTTCAGACTTTATTTTCGCATTTGTTTCTTTGTTATTAATTAATTTAGAATAGTTTTAAAATGGCTAATATTATTCTAACGTGAATGCTTAGCCTGATAGGTCATTAAGTGCATGCATTAACTGTTTTCAAATTAAATATGGAGAAGGAATGTGTGATGACCTGATAGGTCATTTATAGTTTTACCCTTCATTTTTGTATTCCGAGACCTCGAATAGCTCTGTTTAGTCTTCCTCAATTTGCATGTGCAGTCTGGGTCCTCTTTCTAAACGTTTTATGAGAACATTTATGAAAATGTAAAATCGTGCCTTAAAACTAGTTTGAGTTGACTACGGTCAACGTTTTGTGTAAATGGACCCAGATCAGTATTTTAACAGTCCTAGTGGGTCCGTATCGTGATTTGGGACTTGGGTGTATGTCCGGAACCGAATTCGGAAGTCCCTAATTTGAATTAACGTAATTTATTGAAAGCTTGCAATTTAAAGGTATAAAGAATTCTTACGTTTGACCGTAGGTTGACTTTGTTGCTACGGGGTTCAGATTTTGGTTTCGGAACTTGGTATAGGCTCATTTCAGTATTTATAGCTTGTCTACAAAATTTGGTGCAAAACGGAAGTGATTTGACGTGATTCAGATGTACTGTTGAAAAATTGAAAGTTCTTAAGCTGTTTTTGAAAATTAGTGTTTGATTCGTAGTTTTAGGTGTTATTTTGCTATTTTGATCACACGAGCAAGTTTGTATGATGATACTACACTTGTGTGCATGTTTGATTTGGAGCCCGAGGGGCTTGGGTGAGTTTCAGATAGGCTACGAGTAATTTGGGACTTAGTAGAATAACTGATGCCTCTATTGTTACTGGTGCTCTGCTGCAAGTCTCGCATTTGCGAGCCTCGCTTTTGCGAACAAGGCTTTGCATTTGTGAGCATGGGCTGAATGAGGACATCTCGCATTTGCGAGGTGAATGTTCGCAGTTGCGAACTTGCTACTGCCGCTTTTCCAAAGGCAGAGTCGCATTTGCGGGGGCATGGGTTCGCATTTGGGACTGAAATGTCGCTTTGTGATGACGGGCCTTCTGATAAAGGTTCGCATCTGCAACCTCTTTCTCCAATTTGCGATGTTTGCAATTGCGACATCTGCAGCTAGGTAAAAGAGGGGAAAACGGGATTTAGCTCATTTCTCACAAACTCTCAACCCTAAACACCCTAGAGAAGATTTTTCCAAGATAGTTTCTTCCTAAATTTATTGATAACTGACTTTAATCTATTTCTTTTCAACCTCCCATTGCATTTCATAAGATTTCAACATCAAATCTAGGATTTTCATGGTAGAAATTAGGGATTTCGATAGAATTAGGGATTTTTGTAAATTTAGGATTTAGACCTCGAATTGAGGTCGCATTTCGAAACTAATTACATATTCGGGCTCGGGGTGAATGGGTAATCATGTTTTGGTCCGAATCTCGGGTTTTGACCAAGCGAGCTCGGGGTTGACTTTTGTTGACTTTTGGAAAAAGTGTAAGGACCTTAACTTTACGTATTGTAATTCATTTCCCTAGCATTGTTTGATGTTATTGAGTCTATTTTGGTTAGATTCTATTGGTTGGGAGGCGGAGTTTAGAGGAAAGTCCCCGGTTGAGCTTTGATTTGCTTGCGTAGCAAGGTAAGCGTTAGGTCTAACCTTGATTTTAGGGAATTGGGAACCCTTCAGCTATGTGCTATATGAATTACATGTGTAGTGGCGTATATGCGAGGTGATGAGTGTATATACACCGTCAAGATACTTGTTTCCATGCATTCCCTGTATTTCATTAACTATTTCATTCCATGTCTTAACTGGTACATGCTCTAATTGCTTCTTATGCCTTAACTTGCTACTTGTCACTTGTTTCTGTCATATTAAAATGTCTGTTTCTTCCATGCTTTCATGATTAATTACTACTTGCCTTAATTGTCTTACTTGCACAATTTAATTGTCATATATTTTACTTGTCTTGTTGCTTTGTACTAACTGTAGCATTCCTTGATTTGGTACGAGGTCCCATTATGGCTTGTTTTCATATTCTTTAATCGTAGAGATTCTTGTGCATTGAGTTATTGAATTACTTACATTTAATGATTTGATTTATGGATCNTTCGCATTTGGGACTGAAATGTCGCTTTGTGATGACGGGCCTTCTGATAAAGGTTCGCATCTGCAACCTCTTTCTCCAATTTGCGATGTTTGCAATTGCGACATCTGCAGCTAGGTAAAAGAGGGGAAAACGGGATTTAGCTCATTTCTCACAAACTCTCAACCCTAAACACCCTAGAGAAGATTTTTCCAAGATAGTTTCTTCCTAAATTTATTGATAACTGACTTTAATCTATTTCTTTTCAACCTCCCATTGCATTTCATAAGATTTCAACATCAAATCTAGGATTTTCATGGTAGAAATTAGGGATTTCGATAGAATTAGGGATTTTTGTAAATTTAGGATTTAGACCTCGAATTGAGGTCGCATTTCGAAACTAATTACATATTCGGGCTCGGGGTGAATGGGTAATCATGTTTTGGTCCGAATCTCGGGTTTTGACCAAGCGAGCTCGGGGTTGACTTTTGTTGACTTTTGGAAAAAGTGTAAGGACCTTAACTTTACGTATTGTAATTCATTTCCCTAGCATTGTTTGATGTTATTGAGTCTATTTTGGTTAGATTCTATTGGTTGGGAGGCGGAGTTTAGAGGAAAGTCCCCGGTTGAGCTTTGATTTGCTTGCGTAGCAAGGTAAGCGTTAGGTCTAACCTTGATTTTAGGGAATTGGGAACCCTTCAGCTATGTGCTATATGAATTACATGTGTAGTGGCGTATATGCGAGGTGATGAGTGTATATACACCGTCAAGATACTTGTTTCCATGCATTCCCTGTATTTCATTAACTATTTCATTCCATGTCTTAACTGGTACATGCTCTAATTGCTTCTTATGCCTTAACTTGCTACTTGTCACTTGTTTCTGTCATATTAAATGTCTGTTTCTTCCATGCTTTCATGATTAATTACTACTTGCCTTAATTGTCTTACTTGCACAATTTAATTGTCATATATTTTACTTGTCTTGTTGCTTTGTACTAATTGTAGCATTCCTTGATTTGGTACGAGGTCCCATTATGGCTTGTTTTCATATTCTTTAATCGTAGAGATTCTTGTGCATTGAGTTATTGAATTACTTACATTTAATGATTTGATTTATGGATCAGGTTGCACGTCGCAACGGGTGAAATAAGGTAGCATTGTTATTGATATGGTGGGATTGGTTTGCACGCCGCAACGGATTGTGTGTTTTGTATTCATTGTTGTATTGTGTTAGCTTTCGGTGCTTTCATNGGGTTGCACGTCGCAATGGGTGAAATAAGGTAGCATTGATATTGATATGGTGGGATTGGTTTGCACGCCGCAATGGATTGTGTGTTTTGTATTCATTGTTGTATTGTGTTAGCTTTCGGTGCTTTCATACGAGATTCTGAGTACGGGTGTTTCTGGTTTTACCAATTTCGAGGATTGAGTTTATTTTCATAAGTTAAATGCCTTATGTTCCTGTATTCCTTTCCTGTTATTATTATTATACTGCATAAAGGTTATTATAAATTACCCGTCTTAGCCTCATCACTACTTCGTCGATGTTAGGCTCGCTACTTACTGAGTACACTTTGCACTTCTTGTGCATATTTTGGAGTCGGTCCTAGCGGCGNCATTGAGTTATTGAATTACTTACATTTAATGATTTGATTTATGGATCAGGTTGCACGTCGCAACGGGTGAAATAAGGTAGCATTGTTATTGATATGGTGGGATTGGTTTGCACGCCGCAACGGATTGTGTGTTTTGTATTCATTGTTGTATTGTGTTAGCTTTCGGTGCTTTCATACGAGATTCTGAGTACGGGTGTTTCTGGTTTTACCAATTTCGAGGATTGAGTTTATTTTCATAAGTTAAATGCCTTATGTTCCTGTATTCCTTTCCTGTTATTATTATTATACTGCATAAAGGTTATTATAAATTACCCGTCTTAGCCTCATCACTACTTCGTCGATGTTAGGCTCGCTACTTACTGAGTACACTTTGCACTTCTTGTGCATATTTTGGAGTCGGTCCTAGCGGCGATTAGTAGACTGCTCGGATTGATTGTCGGTTCGGAGATTTAAGGTACAACTGCATGGTGTTCGCAAACCTGAAGTACCCTTCTACCTTATCCTAGCTGTTTATTTCATTTTAGACAGCTTTACTTTCATTCAGACCATTATCTGTATTATTCTAGTCGCTCGTGAACTTGTGACACTTGATCTGGGATTGTATTTAGATATAGCGGTTGTATGATTTTCTCACTCTATTTTAGTTTTATTTCAGTTTATTCAGTTTACTCGGTATCAGTTAATTTGAATTGTTAAAAATGGCTAAAACCTATCCTAACGTTGGCTTGCCTACCAAGTGAAATGTTTGGCGTCATCACGGTCCCGAGGGTGGAAATTCTGGGTTGTGACAAGCTGGTATTAGAGAACTAGGTTTCCTAGGTCTCACGAGTCACGAGCAAGCTTAGTAGAGTCTAGAGGATCCGTACGAAGACGTCGATACTTATCTTCCAGAGATTATGGAGCTTAGGAACAATTTCACTTCTTTCTTTCTCTATCGTGCGATTTTATTCTATCTTTGATGATTGAACCAATATATTCTTGTTCTCTCGAAGATGGCAAGAACACGCACAAAATCTATAGCCGGATAGGATCCAAAGCCCCTAGTGGCAGCTACGACCAAGGGGCATAGGTCGAGGCCGAGGTCGCGCCAGAGGCTGAGGTAAAGGCAGACCTCAGCCTAGAGCTCGAGCAGCAGCACCCGCAATGAAGCCTCGGGTAGATTTTGAAGAGGAGGTTCCAGCTCAGACTGTACCAGTCAGACCAGCTCAGGTTCTGGAANGGGTGTTTCTGGTTTTACCAATTTCGAGGATTGAGTTTATTTTCATAAGTTAAATGCCTTATGTTCCTGTATTCCTTTCCTGTTATTATTATTATACTGCGTAAAGGTTATTATAAATTACCCATCTTAGCCTCATCACTACTTCGTCGATGTTAGGCTCGCTACTTACTGAGTACACTTTGCACTTCTTATGCATATTTTGGAGTCGGTCCTAGCGGCGATTAGTAGACTGCTCGGATTGATTGTCGGTTCGGAGATTTAAGGTACAACTGCATGGTGTTCGCAAACCTGAAGTACCCTTCTACCTTATCCTAGCTGTTTATTTCATTTTAGACAGCTTTACTTTCATTCAGACTATTATCTGTATTATTCTAGTCGCTCGTGAACTTGTGACACTTGATCTGGGATTGTATTTAGATATAGCGGTTGTATGATTTTCTCACTCTATTTTAGTTTTATTTCAGTTTATTCAGTTTACTCGGTATCAGTTAATTTGAATTGTTAAAAATGGCTAAAACCTATCCTAACGTTGGCTTGCCTACCAAGTGAAACGTTAGGCGTCATCACGGTCCCGAGGGTGGAAATTCTAGGTTGTGACAAGCTGGTATTAGAGAACTAGGTTTCCTAGGTCTCACGAGTCACGAGCAAGCTTAGTAGAGTCTAGAGGATCCGTACGAAGACGTCGATACTTATCTTCCAGAGATTATGGAGCTTAGGAACAATTTCACTTCTTTCTTTCTCTATCGTGCGATTTTATTCTATATTTGATGATTGAACCAATATATTCTTGTTCTCTCGAAGATGGCGAGAACACACACAAAATCTATAGCCGGATAGGAGCTAAATCCCCTAGTGGAAGCTACAACCAGGGGCATAGGTCGAGGCCGAGGTCGCGCCAGAGGCTGAGGCAAAGGCAGACCTCAGCCTAGAGCTCGAGCAGCAGCACCCGCAGTGAAGCCTCGGGTAGATTTTGAAGAGGAGGTTCCAGCTCAGACTGTACCAGTCAGACCAGCTCAGGTTCTGGAAGGATTCATAGCCACTACAGTGCTTCAGGACGCTCTTGTCCGTTTGGTGGGCCTTATGGAGAGTGTGGCCCAGACTGGTACATTCTCGGTGGCACCAATTGTCTCTCGGGCTGGGGGACGAGTACAGACTCCCGATACTCATACTCCGGAGCAGGTGGCTCCTCAGTTGGGGTGGTTCAGCCGGTTGTTGCGACACAGGCCAGTGATAGGCCCACCATGTCTTCTTAGGCCCTCTTGAGATTGGATAAGTTTACCAATCTCTTCCTTATTTACTTTAGTTGTGCATCTTCACAGGACACACGGGATTACCTAGACAGTTGCCACGAGGTGTTGCGTAATATGGGTAAAGTTGACACCAATAGGGTCGATTTTGTAGCATTTCAAATGACTGGTTCCACCAAGAGGTGGTGGGGAGATTATATGTTGATTAGACCAGCTGGGTCGCCTGCACTTACCTGGGATCAGTTCTCACAGTTATTATAGAGAAGTCCATTTTTGTCACTCTGAGAAAGGAGTACCGTAGACAGTTTGAGCGTCTTCAGCAGGGTAGTATGACTGCTACCCAATACGAGACTCGATTTGTGGACCTAGCATGCCATAACACTATCTTGCTTCCTACTGAGAGGGAGAGAGTGAGGGAATTTACTTAGGGGATCACTTTCACTGTCAGGCTACAGATGGCCAAGAAGACCGGAAGTGATATTGCTTTCCAAACGACCGTAGACATTGTTAGACGAATCGAGATAGTTCTTGCTCAAGAGAGGGGGGCGGTGTCTGACAAGAGGCCTCATCATTCTGGTATTTTCAGTGGTACCTCATCTAGAGGCAGGGGTGTCACACCCTTTTTTACCCCGAAAATGATATATGTGTTTATGAATTATTGTGGGTTAAAGTGTTTTTTCAATTAAGCTGACAACTTTGAGTAGGGATTATTTTATTTACAGAGTCTCCACTTAGAATAGATTTTTGGGTGTTCCAAGTCACCTTTTATTTGAATCCCTAGTCAAAGGAAGGTTTGACTCTATTATTATCGGTCTGCAAAAATAAAGTCCGGGTAAGAAATTCTGTTGGCCGAGGAGAAGGTGTAAGGCATTTCCCGAGTCCCGTGGTTCTAGCACAATCGCTTTTATTGACTTATACTTTGCTTGAACTAATTTTGGACAAACTGTGTTTTATATGATTCTCATGTTTTACCTATTTCCTCTTTTATTGCTTGCTATTTGTAATTATGAAATTATCTTGAAAACGAATCACGCATACGTGTGTTCATTTTGTTTGGTATGTCAAAGTCATGCCACGTGTACACGACTAATAACACTTTATTAATTAAAGATTATTCGGCCAAAGTCGCGCAAACACATATCTTGATTTTAGGTTTGAAAATCGTAATTATCTCACGTGAACATATACAATCACAATGATTTGATTAATTAAGAGCGTGCTTAAAGCATTCTAACGTATTCAAAAATTATTTTCCTAAGTTTGGGATTATTGTAAGGCCTTGAGTTATGGAAAGTATGGAAAAAATAAAATAAATTAATTATGGAAAGGTGGGATAACTTATTTAAGTATATACTAAAGTTATCGAGCCTCGCAAATTGAATGCATTTTTTCCATAATCTTTTCCTCTTATTTTAATGTCAAATGTAATTCTCATCTTCTCACGATCGAAACCCATGACTTATTTACGAACAACAATTCGTAAGAAATTCAAGTAACCAACCACTGCCAACAAATATTCTAGATATATTAAAGTATTCAAATCATCTAGGAATTAGAACTAAGGATAAATTTCTTCAAACAGATTCCAAAACAAAGCAACAAGTATCAGGTAAAATATATATATAGATCCTATGTTAACAAACAAATAAACAAACTAGCGAGACTCAAATATTTTGAAATTAAGGATTGTTCTAC
>AWOL01S0141821.1:0-10156 GCA_000715115.1 Nicotiana otophora
GATTTGTGATGGCCTGGGGGCATTGTTGTTGTTGCATATTTATTTTGGGACTACGAGGCGGTAACTCGGGAGATCCCCTGTTGAGCATTTACTTTGGGACTATGTTTGCACTTGCCCTTGGTTATTTTATTTTTTCGTGATATGTAAATTCTTGTGTTCTTCCGTGATGTATTATTTGATTTTATTATGTGTTTTGTATTCCTTGTTGTACTGTGTTGGTTCTGACTATTTGTACAAGACTCCAAGGATTTGTGTTTTTACTGATTTTCGAGATTCGAGTTGTTTCGAATAAAAAAAATTTGCTATTATATTTTTAATTAATAATTTTTACATCTAAATTAGTAGTCATCGGATGTTTCACTTTAATTAAAATATTATTTTCTTCACCCAAACGAGTTAAAAAATAAACTCATTTCTTTGATGCTTTCTTACTTGATTTAAAAGTTGTAAACTTATTTTATTAAAAATAAATTGATCCTGCGGATCTTATATACATTGATATTTTGGGTATGTGAGTTGTCTGTGTGATTATGAAAGAAATATGGGCATGATTTGCCGGGAAAAATATGATAATTTTATTATTGACAAGTGAGTTGTCCGTGTGGTTGTGATAGAAATATGGGCACGAGGTGTCGTGGAAAATATGAAAGTGGGCTGAGACACATAATTTTTATGATTATGAAATAAGGTGTCACATGGTTACTTTTACTTGAAAATATATTTATTTGAAAGAAATATATATTCGGAAGATATTTATTCAAAAGAAGTATATTCGAAAGACATTTATCTTAAGGAATAATATGTGAAGAATTTATATTTGAAGGACTTGACTTATTGATTGTACTTGTGTTCCTTATTCACCTAAGAAATAATTATGATGTTCTTGTTGCCTTGTTGTTATATCATTGGTTGAGTTTGTTGTTATCATTGCTAGTTGTTTTTCAGTACTATTGTATACTGCTATATTGCATATGTTATTAGACTAGTGAGTGTCTTGACTGTACCTCGTCTCTACTCTACTTGGGTTAGTCTTGATACTTACTGGGTATCGACTGTGGTGTACTCATACTACACTTCTGCATATTTTTGTGCAGAGCGAGGTATTGGAGATATCGGACTTGGGCAGAGTTTAAGCGGGATCGTAAGGATTCAAGGTAGAGCTGCTTGGTCGTCGCAGTCCCTTGGAGTCTTTTCATTTCATTGTATTGTTAATTTTTAATCAAACAGTATTATACATTCGGTCCTCCTGATCATCTCATGTATTCAGTTAGAGTTCGTGACTCATTACTACCAGTCTTGGGAGGTTGTATATTTTTATTTGTTCCGCTATTAGTTTTGATTATTTATTTTTCTTAAAAAGGCTTCAAAATTGAATTATAATCGGCTTGCTTAGTCTTAGAGACTAAGTGCCATCACGACGCCTGTGGTGGAATTTTGGGTCGTGACATTTATATAGTAGAGGAGTCCTACTTTAGGTACAATATTTCTATAAAAGGTAAAAAATCTCTTGATTTGATGATTGCCGGTGCCTTATTGATACGTGTTGAGATTCTCACCGTAATATACGACCGATCACGGATATTTCGGTCTTCTGTTGGTTAAGCTAACAACGTTTCTTCGAGCTCGATCGAGGCTAAGATTGACTTCGGGATTACGGACTCAATGTTCTCAAAAGTAGGCGTTATGACCCCGGGCTCTAGCCGGTGGGACTCGGGATCGATCTTGAGTCTTTGGTTGTCATGTTCCCAACCTGTCATATCGTATGTGAGCTCGATTTCTACCGTACATAAAAATAATGTCAATCTTTTTGAAACAGAGGGAGTAATAGCGTACGTAGTTGTTATCTCCTGCCAAACATTTACCGTCAGACTATTTTGTTTTGATATTTTAATAATTTTAGTTTGATAAAAGTAGTATTCCCAAAATTTAAATACACTTCGATCTTATTTATGTGATGATGTTAAATTGACTACAAACTGAAATAGTTTATAGAGCCAACATTCACTCTATCCAATATATTTAGAACGTGTCATCCTATTAGAATAGACGAAATGTAAATGTAAGGTTGAAGTGTGTGTTAGATAAAGAAAAAATTAACGAAAATCAAAACTTGAATAACATAATAGATTTGAATTTTGAAAGTTGTGAAGATAAAATAAAATAAAATTATATTAAACTTGTTTGAGCCAAAATGCCAAACTTAGTGAATAATAGAGCGCAAGCATAACAAGCGGTTCAAAATCGAACCGAAACCGTTAACCGTTAACCGAGCCGAACCGATGATTTATTGGCTTATTGGTATCGGATTATCGGGGTAATGGACGGTGAACGGATTGAGATTTTATAATTAACGGCTTAACAGTTTGAGACGGATTACTCAATTTTCTTATCGGATAAAACGTTAACCCGTTAAGAGTTTTTATATTTACACTTTCCTATGTATCTTGAAGTAGCAAGAACTCTTAAGACTGATATCCATTCCAATTTATAACTTTTCCACCTGAATTTTTAATTTTATCCAGCTCATCATGTCTGTTAGGATGCGTATAGAAAGTCAGTCAATAAAACCACCCATAGAAAAGAATCCATTTCAATATTATACCTTTTTTAAATTTGGTTTAGCCGATAAACCACCTGATAATCCTTAATCCGATACCAATCCGCCTGTTGTCTTATTGAATGACTAGCAGATTACTATATTTATAATCCGATAACCGATAAGCCGAACTATTAAGCGTAATTATCCGCCCGATAAGCACCCCTACAAGAATACGTGCTCGTGAACGAGCAACCCTACTTGGCCTTACAAGCTCGGGAGAACGAGAGGTATGTGTACACGTGTTACTTCCTATCCAGTATCCATATAGGTACTTGACAATTATTAAAAACAAACACAATTATTTAAGGGTATTTTATTCATTTTAATAAAAGAACAGCTTATCAGCACTTTTCTGTCAAACACATCAATGACTTATTATAGGTTTCAGCACGTCTATCCAAACACGTAAATGCTTAATGAAAAAATCAATTTCAACACTTAAAAATACTTTTCAGCACTTCAAGCTTATCAGCTATTCACAATCAGCTAATCCAAACGGGCTCTTAAAAATATTTTTTTTCTTTAATCAACTTACTCTTATAATTATGCTCTTAGATTATTCTTAACTAGTTAATTTACTCGCGCTTCGCGCACAATTAACATCTGAACTAACAAACTTGATTAGTTTTATAAATTTAGTCGAGCTAAAGCAATACAAATTTTATAATACGAAAAGTGAAACCAAATATATAATGTAAGACTAATATTGGAAAGAAAATCCAAACACAATCCTTCCAATGCCAATATTTATATTTTTTCTTCTTTGTTTCTTTATTAGTTCAATTTTACTTCTCTTACTTGATCATGGTCAAATAATATATTCTCATTTTATTAAATTACTTAAGTAAATTAATATGATTTGATGTAAACACATAATATTAAAAAGTTTATACTAATATTTATGTGTGTGGAATCATTATTTTATCACATGATCATCACTGGCTCACTTTCAAATCCCGTGTGAATCACCATTGTAATTGCCCCACCAAAAGATGTGTCCCAAACAAAAATTAGGAGAGTCCTTATCAATTCTCTCATTGTTTCTCTTTCAAATAAACGAAAAAACAAAATAGTAATTTGTATTCTTATAAAATTTGAGAAACACAATCTTAATTCTATTAATTTATTATTTGTATAATAGTATAAGCATGTGAGTGTATATTTTTTTCCTCTTTTTTTATTTTTGTGTTATTTATGTTTAGTGATATAGAATCCGTAGGCTTCTCTCCCCAAAATCCATCCTTTACCCTAAACACAAATGTCAAATCTCCTATATAAAGCTTCTTCTCTTTTGAGAACGGCTCCAAACCCCACATTACTTTCTTACTCTCCTTCTATGTCTCTTCTTCCCTTTTTCTCTATGCTCTTATTGAAAACCACAACGAATATGCTAATATTTACATGCAATCTTGAAAATATCTAGCGTTTAATCTTGTACAGATGGGATTTTGAATGTAGAGTTTTAATAGAAAGCTTTGCCAAAAAAAATTACATTCAAGACAAATAAAATTCAAGGAAATGAAAAGGGAGAGTTAGCTATATATATGATCCACAAAAAATTAAAATTAGCTAGTAAAGATTACACAAACGAGACTCACCGATGCAGTGCCCTTCGGGTCTAATATTATTATGACTTGAAGTCACAGACTGAGGTAGTTTATGACTTGATGCGAAGATGCGGAGGTTGAATATTAGGGTTGTAGGTTAGGAGGTAGTTGAGTCGTGCCTTACTTCGTAACATGATGGGACTAGCCATGTAGGGTTTTTGTCTAAGATAACTAGTGGGAATGTTGTGGCTTACTAATTCGCTTTTCAGTGCAGGTCCTATTTACTAGCTATCGCTTTTGCTTTACATCTTTCTCCTAGATTTCATGGTATTCCTATTTTTCTTATGACTGTTGTGGTGATACTAATATTTACTAATATTGTCTCCCTTTACTTTGCATCTTTCTTCTGGATTTCATGGTGTTCCTATTTATCCTATGATTGTTGTTGTGATACTAATATTGTCTCCCTTTTTGCCCTTCTGTCTTTTTTTTTTTGACCCGAGGATCTTTCGGAAACAACCTCTCTATTCCTTCGGGGTAGGGGTAAGGTCTGCGTACACATTATCCTCCCAGACCCCATTAGTGGAATTTTATTGGGTTGTTGTTGTTGAAGTCACAGACTGTTTCAAATATACACTATCTGCTTGGACATTTTCCTCTTTGCGTTAATTTCTCTAGAGGTTCGCTTTAGTTGAAGGATCACTTATTTTCTCAAAATTTTCTCTTAGTTCTTCAAACATAAATACATTTGTACTGAGTTAGTTACGTACTTTAAAAAGTTTGAATTCTTGGATCTTCCACCCTTAAACACCTTAGATTAAATTCTTCTAGTTTTACGTGACCCAAAAATTTAAAGAAAAACAAAACATGAGAAATTATTGTAATAATTTAAGTAACCATACCTTGATTGACACATTGATTTATTGGTCTTGATATCTCCGTTTGGCATCAAACTTTCATATGATAAAACGTTATGAACGCTATAAGTTTTTTTGGATATATTAAAACAGAAAGACAACATCTATTAAACAATGATACTGCTCTATTTGAGTTCCTAAAAAGGAAACTACCAGTTATGTCCATTTATAAGTAGCTCATTACCAAAATTAGTCTATTCATAAAATATTACTAATATTAGCCAGATATTACTAATATTAATCAATTAGCTATTTGTAGCAAAAAAAGATCAAAGTTTTGCTTTCTTTTGAGTGAGTTTTATTAGAATAGATTGGGTATATCTTAAGGAGCTTGAATCTCAATTTTGGGATGATTTGATAAAGTTTTGAGGTGGTTTGAATTGAAAATTCGAAGTAAAAAATGAGCATGAAAAAATGATATGTGTATCACACTGTGTATCATATTTGTATCAATTGTGTATCACATGTATACATGTGTGTGAGATACATGCGTGATTGATACATGTGTCGCATAAGCATTTTTTGAACTCGATTAATTACGAATTTTGATACAAAACCAGTCTAAATCACCTCCAATCTTCCTTGAATTTCAACTATACCCATTGAAAAAGTTTATTTTTTGCTTAGATTTTTTGAATATTGTATTTTATTACCTTATTTGCTACCTTTTTCCGTCTTGCATCTAATGTTGCTAATCACGTTTAAAAATATGGAAGGAGATTTTTGCATGTAATTCTTTGAGTGAAAGAACCTTATTTATTTGATTTTTCATTTTTTATACGTGCTTGACTAGTTTTGGTAAGTGTATGACTAATGACTAGAAGTTGGTAAGTTGAGACTTATTTGAGATATTTGTGTAAGTTTCCCTTGAAAAAACAATAATAAAAGGAAGAATACTAAGAGAAATGGAAAGATTTATAAATGTACCAATTTCACCCGGATGAATAGAGCTATATGTTCTTATAGAAAAGCTACTGAATTACATCACTTGAATGAATAGAAGCTAAAAGAATGGAACGAAAAACATATTATTATTACAACAGAAAATAACTTGCCTCGAAATTAGGAATATTCTCTTAGTGACAAGTTCCATCCACAGAAGATGTATACATTTTCTCGTTGTGACAATGCTAGAGGCAAGAACTAATCTTGACTAAGTATGAGATTGTGGAAAGGCACAAATGATACATGGATATATTATTTAACTTCTAAGGATGGTTGAAAATAACTTACATTTAATAGGGACCTTAGATTGGAAAGGGATAAAAACCAAGACTATTAGACTGTTAGTTTGGAGTTGATGTAATCGCTAGATGCAACGGTTAAAATCTGTTTTCCAAAAAAATATTAACGGTACTAAAAGTTGTGTTGAATCTGTTTATAGTAAAAGTTGTAAATGTTCGAGTCAAATTAGCAAAAATAACGGCTAAATATAGAGACAACAAATTGTTGTAAAAAGAAAAAAAAAAGGAAAAAATCTAAGAAAATAGGAAAATAGAATTCCTGTTTGTGAGGCATGCCACCTCACCGGATCTATGTCCCTCAATTATATAGACTAATTTTAGTGTGTGTGTTGTACGTGTGCATCACGTTGATAAGTATAAACATATACAAGAAGAATAAATTATTGAAATAACAATTGATGAATCAAATATTAGTTTAAATCATAAAAGTAAGAATTATTAAATTGACACGATAATGTCAATATCTTCTGAACATGCAAAGATGACGAATTTAGTTGAATTAGTTGTATGATATTTTGTGGTTAATAGATGTTTTATTATATAAAATACAAATATATTATATTATTGTATCTCACCTAACAACTCTTTATAAACTCTATATTCATAATATTATTATACAGAAAAATAATATTTTATTAAATAAAAGAGATTGCACATTCTTTCGGTAGATATAAAATGAAGTATAAAAGTTTTATTCGAATTATTACACAAATCAACCCGTTTTTTTTTTCTGGAGAATAAAATGATAAAATCTTATTTTAATTTATCAAGATTCTAAAATAAATATTATATGTTAAAAAAATAAAGTTAATCTACTTTTATAACAAAAGAGACTAAAAGTTTAAAAATGTGCTATGAATTTTTAGTTTTTTTTCTTTTCTCGGGTTTGAATCTAATATTAAAACTTTTTCTTTGATATTTATATGTCTTTTTAGGCATGGTATGGAATTTGTTCTTTGTAACCTAATTACATAGTTTTTTGTTTGTTTCATTCAAAGTTCATTAAAACTGTATGCAAGTTAAGTGGACCTCTTCTTGTGAAAAAATAAAAACTTTGTAGTTATTTTAAAGTTTCAAATATAGTTTATTAAAATACTAAAATAATAATTGTAGTTATAATTTTACATAGTATGGTTGTAGCTCGATTTATTTTTTAAATAAATATTATCATGTTAGTTTAAACTTCTAGAAATTTATACTTAGAATTAAAATTAACTCATAAAAAGTCAAAACAAAAAAAAACATGCATTGCTTATTTCCAATGATTTTTAGGTATTCTGTTATCGGTAACATTTGGGGAAAGAATCTAAGAACATGAAAAATTTTAAGTGCCACGTATTAAATTCCAAGAAAAAAAAATTAAGTCCATGATAAGGGAGATTTTTTTTTATATAAAATAAATTTTTTATTAAATTTAAAGTTTTAAATATTAAGAACTTTTACATGATCCAAATAAGGAAAAATTTAATAAGCAGAATATTAGTTGATTTTGAAATCCTAAATATTAGAAAAATAATCAAATGACTATTTTGTTTAGTACGAAATTACTTTTAAATGGTAAAAAAGGCGAACGCCATTTCACTAAGGAGTTCCGTGCTTTTAATATAGTCTAGATAGATAGATATAGATATATAGATTATATAAAAATTTGGAAACAACGTCTCTTACTCCACAAAGTTGTACGTACAACTATACTTATACTTGGACCCCATTATGTAAAATTATAGTGGGTATGTTGTTATTTGTAGATTATATGAAAAAGTTTAAAAGACAAATAATATTCACTTCTCTATCTCTGGAAAAAAGAATTCCACGCCATCAATATTTAAGCGGTTAAATTGTATTTAGCCCTTTATTACAAGTCAAATTTTAAATCAACTTGATTTTTCTATATCTTACTATATTTTTAATTTATATTTTTAGTTTTCACTATAGGTTATTATTATGTGGAAAAGAAAGGTAAATAAATGAAAAACAAATTACGAATAATTAAAATATCCGAGCAACCAGTCTTTGTAGGGCAAATCTCTAAACCCCCAGTCTCTTTCTTCTTCTTCTTCTTAAACCCTGCAATTTCAAAGTAGAGATTTCACCTCCAAACAAAACTATCAATGGATGTGGAAGAAGATATACTAACGGCCCAAAAATCCACTCCTAGAAAACGTGGAAGGCCTGAAGATGATTATGATCGTGGAATTAATCCATCCACCGAAACCAGAAGAATAAAAGCAATCATATTAGCAAATTCAAAACCAAGTTATTGCCTAAAGCGAGGTATAGGAAGTTTACACCAAGATTTTCAGAGCTTACGGTCTGAACATAGGCGAAGACTCCGGCGTTTACTGCAAAAATTGATGCGGCATCATAAATGGGCAGAGGCTAGTGGTGTATTAAGTGTTCTTCTTAAAGGGACTGTACAAGAAAAAGCCCTATTGAAAACTCGGACCAAGTTTACGGTACTAGCCAATTTAATACAATTGCTTTCTTTTGATCTTGTTTTAAAAAATAGTTTTTATTCAGCAAAATAGTTATGGTCTATTAATTTGGTTTAATATGGTTTTAGGCTACTTTGGAGCTTATTGAGCATATAAAAGGTGATACTATGAGTACACGAAGGATACAGAATATTTATGAGCTTTGGATGAAGAAGCTTGGACCTATGAAAAACTGGCCCATGAAGGTAAATATTACAAGGAAAAAATGAATATATTATTTGCTTATATGTTTGTTCATTAGCTTTGTGCTTCTCTTACATTGATCATTTTCAAGTGTTTGCTGTAACATTTACTATTTACTTGTTTAGTACTAACAGGCTCGGGATTTAATATTTGTTCATATTTTGTGGATTTCTTAACACATATACAAGGTCTAGGTTAAAACTACTAGGTTCGACCGAACCCATATATTACACTCTACATCCGCCCTTACGTACCCGTTATGTGCAATGTCTTAGTAAATTTACTTTCATTCCAAAATTAATAAAGAACAAGATTTTGTTTTCATGGAAACACTAAGTCTAGTTACTATTACTGCTTCCGTCCCAATTTGTTTGATGTAGTTCGAATTTCAAAAGTCAAACTTCTCAATTTTGATTACGAATTCGGACATAGAATCCTTAAGTTTTTTGAAATAAATTTACATATTTGAAAACTATATAACAAGTACTATAAGTCACATTAATTGGCAATTCAAAATATTTAAAAGGCATATGAAAAAATCGTGGTCAAGGAAAAACTTGTTTGACTTTGGAAATCTGAATTGTATCGAACAAATTGGGATAAAGAGAGTATTATTTTTGTTGTTGTTCTTATTATTTTAGGAAGCACTAATATATAATATATAGTTTGAAGGTGGTTAAATTACTAGTGACATAATGATATGGTCTCTGTAACTAAGTTTGATGAAAATGCTTGACATGTTACAATTGAGATAGCCACGGGGCTGTTCAGGACCTCTGAGGGAAAAAGTGCCATTGATTATCATGTTTATAATTGGATTTATGTCTTCGTATTATGTGAAGTCACACGATGCTAGTGATATTGAAGTTTGAGATTGAACTCCTTTATATGCATTGTTATTCGAGGTATCAAGCTAGCTGCATCTCTTTCTAGGTCTTTATTTATATTTTAAAGCAATTTCACATAGAGTATCAAGCTAGCTACATCTCTTCCTTGCTCCACAAAATATTGCCACCTAATGTGATAGAGCTCAAATGGCCAATCCTTATGAAAAAAAGAGAGTAAGCAAGTTGTTATTTTCTGTTATAGGGGAAATCCACTATAATAAAGGAAAAGACTTCCCCTTTCTTAGTCTTGGATACCTCTTTATGTATGTATTTTCCTTTTTTTT
>AWOL01S0141850.1:8131-25662 GCA_000715115.1 Nicotiana otophora
TTTTTTTTTTTTTTTGGTAATAAAAAACAAGAATATGTACATGTATAGACAAAAAACTCTTGAAATTGGACATGTGGCCCCAAAGTCAGGACAAACATCTTGCATTGATCTTCTACTCCTATACATCTTCCTATCGAGCTATGGGTAAAAAGTTGAGAACTTCATTTGTTTGTTTAGCCGTATCTTCATACTCCTTCTGCAATGGACTTCTTGGATTACTTGCCTTGCGACATCTTCACAACATCGCTTATGTTATTGGATGAATCGACAATTCCTTTCCAGTCACAGCTCCTGCCATGATCAACCTGTAAACCTCAGCCTTTGGGTCCTTTACATTTGCATGTTGAACTGCCCTGTCAACTTTTTCCTTCCAGCCAAAAACTTGCCTATTAATCCTTTGCCATGCTAATAATTTTCTCCAAATGCGTGCCGAGTAGATACAGGCAAAGAATAGGTGCTGATGATCTTCCATTTCCTGGTCACACAAATGGGCATACTGGACTGACTTGCAGCCCCCATTTTCTTAATCTATCCTTGGTATACAGCCTATTCTGAAGTNAAGTAATGGGGAAAAGAATTATTATGGGTAAATTCATGAACTACCACTGTTAGAGTATTTTATTTCGCAAAATATAATTGAAATAAGTGATGGGAAAAAAAAAATTAGACTGAAACTTTGTATCAAATGAGTACATATTTATAAGTCAGATACTACAAATAGAACAAAAACTAAAATAAGTGATATATAAGACAAACATTATTTACGATATTTCTGATCGTGCAATGCTTTTCGCTGAAATCTAAAGCCTAGATATAAATTAGCACTACTTCCTTAACTTGAAGTCATAATGCATAAATCCACTTTTGTTTTAATCAATGAAAGGATTGGGAGGAGGGGACAGACAAAGAAACAAACGTGGTATAAAATTACCCTATCGTTGTAAAATTTATGTCGACGGCAATGGTTTTCAAACTAAAACCTGTTGAATCATATGACATATTTTTTATTTTATTACCAACAAGAATATGTACATGTATAGACAAAAAACTCCTGAAATTGGACATATGGCCCCAAAGTAGGACAAACATCTTGCATTGATCTTCAACTCCTATACATCTTCCTATCGAGCTATGGGTAAATATTTAAGAACTTCATTTGTTTGTTTAGCCATATCTTCATGCTCCTTCTGCAATGAACTTCTTGGATTACTTGCCATGCGACATCTTCACCGCATCGCTTCTGTTATTGGATGAATCGACAATTCCTTTCCAGTCACAGCTCCTGCCATGATCAACCTGTAAACCTCAGCCTTTGGGTCATTTACATTTGCATGTTGAACTGCCCTGTCAACTTTTTCCTTCCAGCCAAAAACTTGCCTATTAATCCTTTGCCATGCTAATAATTTTCTCCAAATGCGTGCCGAGTAGATACAGGCAAAGAATAGGTGCTGATGATCTTCCATTTCCTGGTCACACAAATGGGCATACTGGACTGACTTGCAGCCCCCATTTTCTTAATCTATCCTTGGTATACAGCCTATTCTGAAGTGCTAGGTATAATATGAATATTCATTTCGGGCTTCATTGATTATTACATATCATTCTTCTCCGAGTTACGTTTGGAAACTCCCCTCTCAATTGGTTGAAGGTGCTTATAGAGTAGCTTCCTGCTGTTAAGATTTTCCCTATGTCCAAACTAGCCTCCTCCAGGTACTTAGTAGCATGTAAAATCTTTTGAACTATCCACAGAGCCTGTTTAGTTGTCATTGTCCATGGATCCCTTCCCATTATATAGTATATATGTGTACCCATTGTATCCAAATCTTGTCCTTTTGTTTGCACAAATTCTATAAATGCTTCAGCAATGCAGCTTTGTTCTATGTACATATATCAGTGATGTTGAGCCCCCCCTGCTCTCTTTGGCTTGCACAAGTTATCCCATGCCACCAAAGCTTTCATTTTTGTTGCAACATCTCCTATCCATATGGATATACTATGAATGGCTTCAACTGCTTGTATGACGTTTTTTGGTAGAGGGAAGATCTGCGACCAGAAAGATTGTATAGCAATCAACACACTTTTTATCAGCTGCAATCATATGACATATTAAGTATGAGGTCTTCTTATGTTTTTTAGAATATTCGCATTAATTGCTTTAGATTCAAATCATATATTGTACGTATGGAAAAACCTGAAACAACATATATAGAGACGATAAATCACACTCACTCATGAACTACCGACTATTCCCTCTGGTCTACTTTAACTGATTTTTTGGTTTTTTTTTGGTGTCCACAATATTTTTATATTTTTTCATATATCAAGAAAAAATTAACTTTGTCTTTCCAAAGTTGCGTGACACGACCCAAAATCTACTATAGGTCGTGATGACGCCTAACGTCGCCGTCAGGCAAGCCAACAGTGATTGATCAATTTAATTATTCATTTTATTACTTTCGATTGTTGTTGTTGTGATACTAATATTGTTTTCTTTTTGTCATTTTGTCTTTTTATTTTTTTGAGCCGAGGGTCTTTCGGAAACAGCCTCTCTACTTCTTCGGGGTAGGGGTAAGGTCTGCGTACACACTACCCTCCCCAGACTCCATTAGTGGGATTTTACTAGGTTGTTGTTGTTGTTATTGTTGTCTCCCCTGTAATTGGGCCTAACCACTTGCCAGAGAACCAAAACAACTCCTAACAACACATCGACAACTCAACAAAGCATCAAAATATATATTAGTAACACCGACCTAAATATTAAGGGCATTACATTATCAGCAGTGGTACCTTGATATGAACTGCACCCATTTAAATCATAACACATAGAAAGTAACTTTTGAACCACATCTATTTGGCTCTATAAACAAGTNTACAGAATCGTAAGCATCAACTAGTATATCCCAAAATTCGGTGTCACCAGTGCATGAGTATTTACTAAGGAGTACAATAATAATACAACATATGTCTATAATGTAAATGAGACAGGATAAAATAAATAGTACGATGGAGACTCTATGGACTACGATGTGTAGCCTGGAATGTAGCTCACGTAAAGTCTCCTAAACAGTTGCGCCTACGCGCCAAGATGATCACCAAAAGAACCTGTCAGATCTTGCATATTTAGTGCAGAAGTGCAACATGAGTACGTAAATCAACGCGTACCCAGTAAGTATCTAGCCTAACTCCGGAGAAATAATGACGAGGGTTTAATATTGACACTTACTAGTGGTCCAATAATCATAAACAGATAAGAACTACAACAATAGTAGTGAAGTAAATCTGTAACTAACACAACTTTCTAATAATATCTTTAAATGATATCAAACTCTCATTTTGTATTCTATCTCAACACCTCACAAAATATCCAGTGCCAATATCAAATGAATACGACATACCATATAAAAATGCAAGGTATCAGTGGAAGGAAAAATCTCGTGCATATTCGGACTGCTAGCGATGTAACGCACAATTTCTGCCGAGGTAGTACAACCAGATCTCAGAAGGAATATAATATTGCCGAGGTGAATGTCCCGATCCCATCATAACATGTACACTGCCGAGGGTCGATCGACACGAACCATAAATGTATCTATTAAACTGCCGAGGTGAACGACCCGCTCCCATGAGAGTGTGGTTCATAATCCTGCTGTGGCGTTCGGCCCGCTTGACAAGTGAGGTTTTTGACGGTTTATTAGCGTCTTTTAGCTTTTGTTTTAGTCTAAAAGCATTGAATTGTGTCTCGAAACTAATGAAATTGGGCAAAATTACAGGAATGCTGGAAATTGGTCTCCCGAAGTAAAATCCGACTCAAAAAGGAGTATCTGAAGCATAAGGCAATCAAGGGCGCAGAAGCACAAATGTGCGATCCGCAGAAGAAATTGCGGACCGTAGAATTCCATCTGCGGCCGCAAACAAAGAGGAAAAATCTAGCATACATTTGCGCAAAGCGCGGACTGCACATGAATTGTGCGGCCTCAAAGCTGGGCTAAGAGTCGAAGATCAGAGAGTATGCAAAAAGACAAGGTCCAGGATCTCGATGAATTGCGGACCACACAAAATTTGTGCGGCCGCAGCCCTAATTGTGCGGACCGCAAAAGTGTTTACTTACGGCCGCAATCCAGAAATGTGTGGCCGTAGAAGAATACCTCGCGGACGCAGTTCAGAAATGTGCAGCCGCAGAACTCCAGTTCCTGCTAGATGAAGAAATCTGCAGACCGTACATGGAATTGTGCTGCCGCAGAACCTCTCGATGGGCATTTTTGTCCGAGATTTTTAGCCTTGTATAAATAGACGAGTTTCACAAATATAGGTTAAGTTTTGAACATAGAAAGCTGATGTAGCCATTTCTCTTTGCTATTTTAGGAAGTTTTAGCTTATTTGAGTATTTTAACATTAGATTTCATCATTTTAATCTTCCATTATGAATTTAATTAACTTTTAATCTTTATTGTTTTCGAATCCCATAATGAGTAGCTAGATTTTTGCTAGGGTTGTGATTCAATTCTAGTGTGCAAACCTTATGGGTGATTAAATTTTATGCTTGTTTATGATTGGGTGTTGATTATTTAGCTTAATCCATACCTCAATTTTAAAATTAATGGTTGCAAATATTGATTCATGCCTATTTCACTTAGTCTCTACTTGAGAAAGAGGGACCTAGTCTAGGATAACTAGGCTAACAAGGAATTGGGTCAATTGAGAAATTGATTAACCCAATTAAAGGGTTAAACCTAGAGATAGCAATAACTCGACTTGAGCTTTTATCAACTGTTTTGGGTGATACCCATTTGGTCTTGAGAAAGACAAATTGGGCAAAATCACTCTCTAACCGAGAGGTATTGAATGGATAATTTAGAGTTGAGAGCTATAATATACCCCAATGGACAAAAGAAGCATTAAAGTCTTTATATCATTAGGCAAACACACAGGTCATGGTCACAGCCGTAGGCTTTTTATCCATTCTGAAAAACCTTAAAAAATTATCTCTAGTCTTATTTCTTTATTTTACAATCATTAGACTAACATTAGAAATATAAAATAAATCCTGATTGTGGAAGTGCAATCTAGATAATCTAATTGCTCAAATTGAAATATATACCTGTAACTCCCATCTTAGCACCATGTGGATTCGACCCCGACTCTTAGTTAGGTTTTCTATTATTGCATACAACCATTTCATATCTCTTTTGAGTTGTGGTTTGGACGTGATCAATTTTTGGCGTAGTTGTCGGGGAGTTAAAAACGTTGTTAGCTATATATTTGGGTGTTACTAACTTGTTTGATAAATCGTAGGTACAATCATGGCAAATAATGAGCTCGGAAATATTGCTTTAGGGGATGTGGACGTCAAGGATGAGCAAGTTGATGAGGTTACTCTTGAACCTCAAGCCAATAGAAGAGGCGAGTGCCTCTTGGCAATGTCCCCGCTGTACCCCACCTCCACCACGAGCAGCTCCACACCGGGTGTTACCTAATGAAGGATATGTTAGTGCAATAGTTCCTCCCCGTATTAGGACGGACAACTTTCAAATCACCAATGTGATGCTTACTTTGCTAGAGCAACGAGCTTTCTTCACTGATGCTCTAAGTCAAAATGCATACAAAAATTTAAAGGGGTTTGTGCACACTTGTTGGGGGAGAAAACAAACACATGTCTCCGAGGATGGATCGAGGCTAAGGCTTTTTCCCTTCTCTCTATGGGGGGGAAATATTTTGATTGGTTGGAACGTTTGCCGAACCATTGCGATGAGTTGGCAAAAACCTTTATTTCTAAGTTCTTCTCTTCGGGGCACATGGCTACACTTCGGGATGAGATTTTGGCATTCAAGCAAGAGCCAAATGAAACACTACACGAGATATGGGAACGCTATAGAACAATGGTTAAGGAATGTCCCAACAATAATATGACAGAGAATATGATTCAACAAACTTTCTATCGTGGGATCAACACAACCAACTAATATGTTTTGAATCAACTTGCCGGTGGGAACTTCATGACTACTCCTTATGCGGAGGCGTGTGAGATTTTAGATGAAATGACGGAAACATTATCGGCATGGCAATCCCAGGCTAATGTTCCACAAAGTGATCCCAACATGATCCACTTTCACAAAGAGTTGCATGACAATGGGAAAACCATTGCCGAATTGACTACCACTATATATCAATTAGCAAAAGCTCAACTTCACCAAGTGCAAAATCCTAAGCAAGTCAATGCCATAGAGAGGGTGAACATGATGGTGAACAAAACAAGGACCAAGGGTCCACAAGTGCAACATCAAGTGAAGAATTAAGTGTAATAGGATAGTGGTTTTGATCAAGATAATTCTCATAATGAACAAGAAGAGGAGGTGAAGTATGTAAACAACTTTCAAGGGCAACGAAACAACTTCCAAAGCCCAAACCAACAACAATGGCGACCTCAAAACAATCAAGGCAATTGGAATTCTAACAACCTAGGAAATTGGAGTGGTGGAAACAATCAAGTGAATTAGCATAACAATAACAATCAAGTAAATTGGAGTGATAATAATCAAGGAAATTGGGGGAGGGGGGTTACAATCAAGGCGGATGGAACAATAATCAAGACAATCGGGGGTCGAGTTTTCAAAGGCCCCCGATGTATCAACAACCGAGCAACCCGACTCCTTATCCTTCCCATGGGTCAAGTTCTTCACACAATGAGATGGGGCGTATTGAGAACATGTTCAAGCAAATGATGGAAAAGAATGCCGATTTGGATGCCCAACTTGCCTCACACAACCCATCGATCCGCAACTTAGAAGTTCAAATGGGACAAATCTCTCAAGCTCTAATTTCTCATCCTAAGGGGGCACTACCAAGTGACACGGTGGTAAACCCAAAGGGTGGAAACAACACGGGGCATACCATGGCCGTTACTATAAGAAGTGGAAGAGATGGGAATGCACCCACCTCAAGTCAAAAGCAACTTGTGGATAATGAACAAGTGGTACAAGAAGAAGAGGTCCCAAACAACTAGAGCTATTTTATGCCAACAACTTTGTTTTTAACCATAAGGTCATAGGTAAATGTGTTGGTACCAAGTGAAGCATGCTCGAGACACTTTTATTCATTACTACTATATTTTATAAAAACATAAAAGAAAACGGACTTAATCCCTTAAGAAGGTTGTCACGCCATCCATCGTTGGGAAGAGCCACCCGGTTCACACAAAATCCACCTTTGGAAAGAACCGTAGCATTAATAAAACCAAAGGCTTATTGTTCACTCAAAACGTAAAAAGAAGCTAACAAATTAAAAAGAAGCTACTGAAGTAAATAAGAAGTTATACTACTAAGGAAAAACAAACTAAAGAAGCTATGAAGTAAACTACGGGAAGAGAGATGAACGAATATACAAACCGAAGTCAAATAAATATATACATAAGGGAAATGAATATCTACATCAAATGGGGAGAATATGTACATACCAAAGGGAAAATAAGAATGAAAAAAAAATAGTATCAGAGTTATTACATACCAAATGTCAAATGTTAATTAATCAAAATAGACCACCCCCCAAATGAAAAATAAGCATTGTCCCCAATGCTTAACAAAAATAAGAACAGGGAAGGGTAGAGAGTTAAGAGAATTCCGTATGTGGTCTCAGTCTGCATGGGATCATCAACACTCTTTGTTTCCTCTAACTGTATGATCATCTCCTGGCTGAGGGACAACTGCATTACTGAGCATCTATATCATCTACTCAGCAGTGTGTGTAGTCGCAACCGGCTCCTCAGACTGGCCGGCTGCTGCCTCTGGTGCCTCTACTGGTGTTGCCTGTGCTGCTGGGACTGTCTGCTCCATAAGCAAGTCCAATGGAAGATCTCCGACAGATGTAATCTTTTCAACCTCTTTGCTCAGCTTCTCTACCAACTTCTTTGATGTCTGGGATCTACGCATCTTCTTGACCTGTTTGCCCAAATCCTTAATGACCTTCCCATGTGTCGCCAGAGTATCAATAATGGTCTTCTGGTTCTCCAAAATCTTCTTCAATGTTTCCTCTGCTGACGGAGGTACCTATGGCTCTGTTGGGGCTGCTGGGGCTGAGGACTATGCTGCAACAATAGTGGATAAATCAGTCAGCTTTGTAGTAGCTGCCTACATCCAGTTGTTGAGATACGCCAATTTCTGGGAGACTCGCAGTGCAGTTTGAGGATATGTAGATGAAGTCGGCACTGATAATGGCACTGATAGTCTAGAAGAAGCAGGTGGTCCGGAAGATAAAGGTGGCATGACTGTTGTCCCAGTAGAAGTACCGGTTGCGGTGGAAGGCTCGGCAGCTGAATCAGTAACCACTACCGCTGGCTCCTCATCATGGCCAGTGGAGGTAGTAGCTTTACCCTTGAATTTCTGGTTGTCAGCTCCCTGAAGTTGGTACCAAGAGAAAGGCTTCTTGGCCTTCACCTCGGTGTCATAATGCCTTGTCTCCACTCCTTGGTCCTTGAAGTACTCTATGAGGAAGTTCGGGTGCGGGTAGGACCTTTCATCGTTTTGGACAGCTAGAGTGATGTTTGTGGACATGATAGCACCCACATTAATTGGGTACCCAGCCATAATTGAGGCTACTAAAACTGCACGGGGAAGTGGAAGATTGTTCTCTTTGAGGCATGGATCAATGCGGCTATATACAAATGTTTGCCACCTTTTTGCTTCAAAGTTTAGGGTGGCTCGGACTATTGGAACTCCTGTTGTGAGCCACAGAGGTTCTGGCCCTCGAATAGCCAGAATTTCAGCTAGCCATGGGCGAGCTGTATCACCCATAGCCAGCTTCTCCAGGTATTGGACTGCCTCCACTTCCTCAAACCCCACATACTTTTTAAAGGTGCAGGCATCAAACTTGATTTTCAAATTTCGAGCTTTTATCACCATGGTACCCTTTTTGATATGACCGACATTGGCATAGAATTCCTTGACCAAATACTCATTGGCATCGGTAACGCTATAGGTGAACCATCTCCAACCTTTTTGCTCCTAGAATTGTCGGAGGACATTGGGGTTGTGCTTGTCTATATCTTTCATCAAGAACTGCAGCTCAAGAGTGAGTGACCGCTCCGGCCACCATTCCCTAAATTTAGCAAAGGCAGCAGCACTGACGAATTTGTCCTCCCATAGCTCTGGTCTCTTTGATCTCTCCAAACCTCCTACTGTAGTATCCCTCCCCCCCCATCGTCTGGGACATCATCATCATCGTCCACATTAATTGGATCATCTGGAGCATGTGAGGAAGAGGGATCAGAGGCTTGACTACCCTTTTCTGAACCATCAGAGGAACTGTCAGAAGAAGATAACTCATGTACTAAGTGGAATCTACCAGGAAATTGTTGTGATTGGGCTTCCGACTGTGATTGCACGGAGTTACCCTCAGAAGCTTCCCCATATGGGACATACCCACTAGTTTTCGAGGGTTCGGGAGGTCTGTTGACTGTAGCTTTCTTACTTATAACCCTTTGAAGTGCAAGAGGTAGGTTGTTTTTACCTCGACCTCGGCCTCGGGAGGGTTCTGCCCTCCCTTGCAATGCATCTCCTCTACCACGTGAGCGAACCATTGTCTGTAATACATAAGGATAAGAGTCAGTAAGATTTGTAAACCACAGGTGCATGCATAACATCTACAGTAAAGCAGTTTCAGAAGGGGCAGTGTGGACTGCACAAAAGTGAGTGTGGCCACAAACTGCCCAGTGCGGACCACACAAAAGTGAGTGCAACCTCATAACCAAAAGTGTGGACCGCACAATTTTGAGTGTGGCCGCACAGATCAGTGCGGACCGTACAAACTATGCACACTGATACCCTAGTTCAGAGAACTGCGGACTGCATAAAAATGAGTACGGCCGCAGAAGCTCATGGTGTGGACCGCACAAAAAATGAGTGCGGCCACACAATTTGAATTCAGGTGGTACTGACTTAGGGTTCATGGAATTTTATTCACAAATTAATGAAGTTTTTTGCAATTAAACATCATTAGTCACTTACCCAGACCCCAATTAACGTTTTAAAAAGGCTACCCACAAGATTCTAAGCACAAACAACTAACTATTGACATATTTAGGCATGAAAATAACCCTAGTCAAACGAATAAAATTAAGAAAAAATCTAAAGGATAAATTAGCATACCAGTAATGAAGATGCAGGTGAGATTCAACACTGACGAAATGAGGTGAAAACAATGAGGATATGCACTGTGCTAGCTTAGCTTCAGGTTTCAAAAGAGTGTAAAGTGTAAAAAACTGAGGGAGGCCCTATTTATACTTTTACCTGTCGGGCCCACAATTTTACCTGGATTACGGCCGCATAATTTTGAGTGTGGTCCGCACTCATTACCCGCCCTTGTGAAGAATTGCTGCGGACCGCACAACAATGAGTGCGGCCGCAGAATTAGTGCAGACCGCACAAAAATGGGTGCGGCTGTATTTTGTTAAGGATTTTTGTCAGGCCAAACTTCAGAGACCATGTATTTTTCATCTCCTAGTTGTGCGATCGCACACAAAATTGTGCAGCCACAGAGTGACAGTGCTGTCCGGATAATTCTAGTGCGGTCCGCACTTTTGTGACACTTAGCCAAATTTTTCATGCTCAGTTCCTGCAATGCACACCCATTCCTGCATACACTTCAAAACTAGTTAGTACAAAACAAAACCTATCTAATCTAAAGAAGAAAAACAAGAAAAAGAAAAAGACATATGGGTTGCCTCCCAAGAAGTGCCTGATTTAACGTCGCGGCACGACGCATGTTACCATCAATCACTTGAAATAGAGCAACGCCACAACGTGGCCATCATCAACCTTGCCAAGATAATATTTAACCCGGTGCCCGTTGACTCTAAACATCTCATCATTCTTATTTTTCAAATTTAGAGCACCAAAGGGTGTCACATGTACAACTTCAAATGGGCCACTCCACTTTGATTTCAGATTTCCCGAAAACATCTGCAACCGAGAGTTGAACAAAAACACAAGATCGCCTTCTTTGAATTCTTTGTTCCGGACATACTTGTCATGGAGGTACTTCATCTTGTCCTTATACAAGGATGAACTGGAGTATGCATGGAACCAAAACTCATCAAGTTCATTCAACTGCTCCACCCTAAGATTTGCAGCTACATCCCACTCAAGGTTAAGTTTCTTCAACGCCCACATAGCCTTATGCTCAAGTTCCACCGGAAGGTGACAAGCTTTCCCAAATACTAACCGATACGAAGACATACCAATTGGTGTTTTGTAAGTTGTTTTATAAGCCCAAAGAGCATCGTCAAGTTTCTTCGACCAATCTGTCCAGTTGGCATTCACAGTCTTTAATAGAATACTCTTGATCTCCCGGTTGGAGACTTCAACCTATCCACTTGCTTGAGGATGATAGGGGGTCGACACTTTGTGAGTAACACCATACTTGGAGAGTAAAGTATCAAAAGCTTTGTTGCAAAAGTGTGATCCCCCATCACTAATGATGGCCCTTGGAGTACCAAACCTTGTGAAGATGTTCTTCTTCAAGAAAGCTACCACACTCCGAGCTTCATTGTTGGGCAGAGCCACAACTTCAACCCATTTGGACACGTAATCCACATCTACCAATATATAGGTGTTCCCACATGAGCTCACAAACGGACCCATAAAATCAATGCCCCAAACATCAAAAATATCAATCTCACAAACTCTCTGATTCTTGACTACTGCGGACCGCATAATAGTGAATGCGACCGCACTTGATATTTTACGGCCGCACAATTTTGGTGCGTTCTCACTCCTTCAGCTTTCCCAAATACCATTCTCTGAATCTCCTCTCTGCGGTTGCACTAGAATTGTGCGGTCCGCTCTGCTGGCCTTTTTGTCCTGTTTTGGTTCTTGTTCACTTTTGACTCCTTTATGAGTTGATTTTAACTTCTTTGGCTCGTATCCCAATATTCCTATAAGTAAGCACATTTTGTTAGTTTTCGGTTATGCCTTTAAGTATTTTGAGCTAAAGCGCAAGTAAAAGAGAGCAAATAATCGGTCAAAATTCCTACTTATCAACCGACAACTTTTCAAAGGTGTATGATGGCTATCTTCGCGGACATGGTGGAGGACTACCTTGAAGTTTTCATGGATGATTTCTTGGATGTTGGAGATTCTTTTGATGATTGTCTTGCAAATTTAGATAAAGTGTTGACAAGATGTGAAGAAACAAATTTGGTGCTCAATTAGGAAAAGTGTCATTTCATGGTCAAGGAACGCATTGTTCTTGGCCACAAAATATCAAAGAATGGAATTAAATTTGACAAGGCAAATATTGAGGTGATTTTTAAACTTCCACCTCCAACTTCGGTGAAGGGTGTGCGGAGTTTCTTAGGTCACGCGGGGTTTTACCGGCGTTTCATTAAAGATTTCTCTAAGGTGGCGAACCCGTTGTTCAAGCTTCTTGAGAAAGATGCTAGGTTTAACTTCAATGATGATTACATGAGAGCCTTTGAATTGTTAAAGTTCAAGTTGACAACTACTCCCATCATCACCGCTCCAAATTGGAGTGTCCCTTTTAAACTCATGTGTGATGCAAGTGACGTAGCGATTGGGATTGTTTTGGGGAAATACATCAACAAGATTTTTATTCCGGTCTACTATGCTAGTAAGTCCATGAATGGTGACCAAGTCAACTATACCGTTACGGAGAAAGAGCTCCTTGCCATTGTGTTTGCAATTGAGAAGTTCCGCCCATACTTGATGGGTACAAAAGTTATTGTCCACACGGATCATGCGGCGCTTCGTTATCTTATGAGCAAGAACGATTCCAAAGTCGGTTTATGAGATGAATTTGTTTTTGCAAGATTTTGATATTGACATCCAAGATAGAAAAGGGAGTGAAGTGGCAGGCCACTTATCTCGTTTAGAGGAGGAAGGGAGGCCGTATGATGACCTTGAAATCAATGACTCCTTCCCCAATGAGAAAATCTTGGCTATTTCAATGAAAGAGGTGCCATGATTTGCAGATCTAGCAAATTTCCCTGTGTGGTGTCATCCCGGATGAGTTTTCTTTAAACCAAAGGAAGAAGCACAAATCGGATTGTGAAGATTATTATTGGGATAGGCCATACCTTTTCCTGATTGGTACGGATGGGGTGATTAGAAGATGTGTACCAGAAGAAGAGCAAGGTGAAATTCTTGGGGCTTGTCATTCTTCGCCATGTGGTAGTCATCATGGTGGAGCGAGAATGGCAACCAAAGTGCTTAGTTGTGATTTCTATTGGCCCACTCTTTACAAGGATGCAAGTGATTTAGTGAAAAGATGTGATGAATGTCAAAGGTCCATGGAATCTCAAAGAAAAATAAAATCCCCTCACCACCATTTTGGAGATTGATATTTTTGATGTGTGGGGTATTGACTTCATGGGTCCTTTTGTGAGTTCTTGTGGAAACACCTACATCTTGGTCGCGGTGGATTATGTGTCCAAATGTGTGGAGGTTGTTTCTCTACCCAATAATGAAGCGAGAAGTGTGGTGGCATTCTTGAAGAAGAATATTTTCACAAGGTTTGGTACTCTGTGGGCTATTATAAGCGATGAGGGGTCATATTTTTGCAATAAGGCTTTCGACACTTTACTTATCAAGTATGGTGTTACTCACAAAGTCACAAGTCCCTATCATCCACAAGCTAGAAGTCAAGTGAAAGTCTCTAACCGGGAGATAAAGAGTATTTTGTCCAAAACAGTGAATGGTAACCGGACAAATTCGTCCAAGAAGCTTGATGATGCATTATGGGCTTATCGGATGGCTTACAAAACACCTATCGGAATGTTGTTGTACCGGTTGGTATTCGAAAAAGCTTGTCATTTTCCGTTGGAACTTGAGCACAAGGCTATGTGTGATCTAAAGAAGTTGAATCTTGATTGTGATGTAGTCGCTAACTTGAGGGTTGCACATTTGAATGAATTGGATGAATTTCGGTACCATGCCTACACAAGTTCATTCTTGTACAAAGAAAAGAAGAAATATATTCATGACAAATATATTTGGAACAAAGAGTTTAAGATGGGCGATCTCGTATTGTTGTTCAACTCAAGGTTGAGGATATTTCCCGGGAAATTAAAGTCTAAATGGAGTGGTCCTATTGAAATTGTGGGTGTGACACCTTTTGGCGTATTGGACTTGAAGAACAAAAATAATGAAGTATTCTGAGTCAATGATCACCGGGTGAAGCACTATTTGGGAAAAGTTGTAGATAGCCGCGTTGTGGCGGTCATTCACTTCAATTGATGGTATTCTGCGTCGTGCCGCGACGTTAAATCAGGCGCTTCTTGGGAGGCAACCCATGTTTCTTTTCCTTTTTTTTTCTTTTGTAGTTAGGTATTATTTTTGTGCTAACTTGATTTTAAGTATGCTACAAGGATGAGTGTTCCTTACAGAAATTATAGATAGAAATCAGCTTAAGTGCTGCAACACTTGCGGACCGCAGTTGAATTGTGCAGACCACACATTTATAGTTGCTGCAGCAAAAGTGCTCTACGACCGCACAATTATCTTGGGGGCCGCACAAATGGAAGGTGGAAAATGCCAACTCTCTGAAGTTGGTCTGTTAGAAAAATAGTCAATCTGCAGTCGCACGCAAAATTCTGTGGACCGCAGACAAGACACCAACTTAATCTCACCAGGTAACAGAGTGCGGACCGCATTTGAAAGTGTGCGGCCGCACCCGCTCCTCCTTCCCTTAGAAAATCACTAGTATAAATAGAAGGCCAGGGCAACTGTTACATTTTTCCCTCTCTGAGCAAAAACGTGCACTATATTGAAATATCTTGGTGAATCATCTGCCCACACGACCAACAATTGTGATCACTCACCCCTTGCACTCATTCACATCTGGTATGCTTAAATTCCTTGTTAGAATTTTTCATTTCTAATTTAATTTGTAGGTTTTTAATTATTTTTAGGTCATTTGTCAATAGAATTCAATTGTTCATTCATGTGGGGTAAATCTATAGTGGGTTAACTAGTACATGTTCTATGGGGACTGGGTCAATATATTTTCATGCCTTTATGTTGTTACCATATCAAAATTTGCACAAGAATTGCAAAATCTAGATAGAAATACTGGATTGTTCGTGTCTTTTTGAATTTTGCGGCCGCATGTTTAATTATGCGGTCCGCAGAAAGTGATCTAGGGTTTCATTAGTGAAGAAGGGGTCTGCGGCCGTAAGAAAAATATGCGGACCACAGAATTCACATTGCAGCAGCAGAACAACCCTTTCACTGTCATCAGAGAATCTACACTTTATGACTTTAATATGCGGTCGTAGATCTAATTGTGCGGTCTGCAGAAATCATGTTGCAGCCGCACATCAGCCATTTCTCTGTCATAAGAGAGTTGGCATATTTTTGGTTTCTGAGATGCAATCGCAAGTGAAATTGTGCAGACTGCACTTCATTTTTGCGGCCGCAAAGCTAAATTGTGCGGTCCACAAGGCCTCATCTGCGGCTGTAAGAACATTGTACGGACTGTATATCCTTACCATGCAAGCATACTATGTCTGTGACCCTCACTGTGTTTTCTGGTGTATTATTGCATGTCTCCAGTGTATGCCTGAACATTGAATTGCAACTAACAACCGCTTTTGCTTGATACAGACAATGGTTCGATCTAGAGGTAGAGGCGACACTTCCAAAGGGAGGGGTGAACCTTCTCGGGGACGAGGCAAGAGAGCTTTACCTCTTGCCAAACAGAAGGAATAAAAAAAAATGACAACAGCCAGGAGAGGGAGAGGTGCAAATCTCTCCGAGACGAGTTCATACGCCCTATCTAGGGACGTATCAGAGGGAAACTCAGCCTCTGTTCAGGAACAACTGACAGTACAGTCTAGGCCACTAGGGAGAGTTTTTAGGGAAGAGCCGTCCTCATTCCACAGTACTTCCGAGGGATCGGAAAGTGCTAGTCAGGCTTCTGAGCCTTCAGCAACACCAGTCCTATGACACAGGGTACACCCATTCAGGACATACCCGATGATGGTAAAGGGGGATATGCCATAACTGCTAGGATTGAAAGAACAAAGAAGAAAAGGTTTGGGAGGACCGATTCGTCAGCCTAGCAGCTTTCACTAGATTTTGCACATAGTGGCCGGTGAGGTCGCTAACACTTGAGCGACAGTTCTTACTGACAGATTTATAGAGGTACAACCCGATCGTGCTGAGTCAGTTTAGAGAACGCAAAGGGTGGATGTGGTTTACCCAGAGTGTGGTGGATGCTAAGGAATACCTTGTCCGGGAACTCTACACCAATGTGGCGCATATCAGAAAAGGGGACAAAGGTGACAAAAGTGTGAAACCTCAAAGTGCGATTTGATCAGCACACACTGGACACATACTTGGGCTTTGATGATGTCGAGCCAAAAGAATACCTGAAAAGTATGCACTTAGGGATGCAGTTCGAATTTGGTTAGTAGAGATTATAGTTTCACCAGGACCACCACCACTATGGATCACCGCTGGGGTTCATATCCAAAGGGGCACACTAAGCTTCGAAGCAAAAGGGTGGAAATCATTTGTCTACAGTAGACTGGACCCGAATCAAAATGAGGCTCACTTTCCAATTCCTCGGGAAGTCTTAGTTGTCTCTATTATGGCCGGCTACCCTATCAATATGGGTACCGTGATATCGGCCAACATCTCAGTGATTGCCCGACAGGATCACTCTTCCTACCCGTACCCCAACACCATTACAGAGTATCTTATGGATGCGGGGGTGGAACCAAGGAATTTTGATACAAAGGTGAGGCAGAAAAAGCCTTTCTCATGGAACTCACTTATGGATGCGAACAACCCGAAGATAAAAGGCCATCCGTTTACCACCACAGGTCAGTCTGATGAGCCAGCTGTGGTACTTGCGAAGACAGTTGATGTTCCATCCACTACGGCCGAGACTTCCTCTAGTGCCGCAGTTATGCCTCCACCATCATCTTCATTCCCTACTGCAGTTTTTGCCACAACTTCCACCTCGGCTTTGAAGCCGTTGCCCGTGCCTACTGCACCACTTTCTGTGCTGCGAGTCTCCCAGACATTGGCGAGCCTCAATAACTGGATGCAGACAGCAACTGGAAAGCTGTCTGACTTATCTAGTACTGTTGCAGCATCTTCTACTGTTCAGGCACCTTAGTTTCCCCCAAAAATTGAGGAGACATTAAAGAAGATCCTAGAGAACCAGAACACTATTATGGCTACCTTGGTACAGCACGGGTCAGTGATCTATCCCCTTTGACATGTTGATTGACCCACACCCTTCAGGCCCAGACCCTACAGCACCATCAGCACCGGTGGCACCAGCTGGCCAGACCCTGCTGTCGACACTATCGAGGCAGTGCGTCAGATGTTCACCAACTCAGTCACACCCAGAGTTAAGGATGATGAGATTCAGTTGGATGAAACTGAGGGCGGTGACATTGTTGGGGACACATAGATGTCCAAGGAGCTATAGGGAGTTTTCTTCACTCTTTCCCCTCTTTTACTCTTATTTTGTTAAGCATTGGGGACAATGCTTATCTTTATTCGGGGGGG
>AWOL01S0141855.1:498-14957 GCA_000715115.1 Nicotiana otophora
GAGTTCTACATATGGCACAATTCTAAATACAGAAGGAAATCTTCTGATTGGCTAATCAACCGGTCTTGACTTGATACATGCCGAGATCCCCGCCACAATCCTCGCCCGATCACGGATTCCTCGGCTTTCTGTTATTCGACCTAGCAGGCTTCCTTCGATCTCGCTAGATCCCTATCCTTCTCGGTCTCCACCTTAGCTGGTCTCGATCGATCCCTGAATCATGAGCTAGGCAATATTTATTCATGTAACGATCCAATATAAATTGGGATTGAACCTCGGTTTGTCACCCCGGTCTCGATTACCATAGCCCGATTTTGACCGTATACACATGATAATTAGGAACGTGAAGAGGCACAATCCTAAATAAGCTGACGTCTGGTATTTGATTTCTTATATCCATTTTGGTAAATAATCGGTGAAATATAACACGAGATTCGTAAATATAATAGATGAAATTTTTGTAGGGTCATTTTCGTATGCCCCGTAAGGCCAACTCGAACCAACGATCCATTCACAGTAACAAAGATGCAAATCTAACAGCTTGGTTAAGTTTTAGTTTAGGGTTAAACTTATGACGGTCATGAGAAAATTCTAGTGTCTAATGTTGAAACTTTGTTAACCTTTAGTCGACAGGTCAAATACAACGCCTCTCGGAACCTTCTCTATTAAGAACGTCCACTTGCACTTGATGAAAGGTCTTTAGGGCAAAGCTAAAACTTTAGTGGATTATGTCAAAGTATATTTTTAGATAGCCAAAATCTTAATTTATTTTCCTTCTCTTCTCTGTGGTCACGGTTCACAAAAGCCAAGTTCAGACCACCCTACGCTTTGTTTCTTTGATAATTTTAACTAGGGCAGTACTGGTGGGACAGCAGCACACTACTACGTGAACCTTTTCTCAGCTTGCAATTTCAGTATTTAAAGGAGAGACTTAAGGATATTTTTGCAATAGATCAGATCAATATAGTTGACGCCGCAAACCTTTGATGAAGACAACCAAGAAAAACAAGCATAGAAAATTCATCAGAATTTAGAACAAGAATAACTGAATTGTAACACTAGTTGCTAGAAAAATATTCCTCGGCTTCAACATACAAATAATTGTCACGCAGAATCGTCACACCCACATAGGCATGACAGACAACGGGAGGCAGCTTTATTACAAGTCAGTACAAATTTTAAAAAAATAAATAAAAGGAAAACAAAATTTGTCCCACCTCCCAAAAGTCAGTTTCTAAATGTTACAAGTGTAAAAATAACACATTAAAGCTAAACCGAACTTTCCACCTCTCTATTTTTGTAAACAGCAATCATCTTGGCTGCAGTTTTTAGACTTTGACTGGCAGAAAGATATCTAAATTACTACAAGAAAGTCACCGTTTCCCGGCGGCTTTTCTAGCAGAGGGAGCAGAATCCTCATCATCTGACTCAACATCTCCGTATTCCCACATTCCAAGTCTTTTATCTTTTGCTTCTTTTTGGTATTTTTCCAATTCATCCATAGCCTGTTGTCTATCCTTTGGCTCAAATCTCCTCCTTTTCTCCAACCTAGCAAGTCCCTCCTGATATTTGAACAGCTCATTGTCAGTAAACAATTATGCTGTAACCCCAGACAAACATAATCCTTACTACAGACTATTTAGAGGGCTAAAGAAAAGCTCAAACAGGCAAAGAAAGTGATTAAAATGAGGACCATATGTTTCTATTGATACATCTCCTACTTTACATCAATTATTATCACAGGAATGTAGTCAAACATTGAATGCACTGGACATATTTCATAACAAGTCCCAGCAACAAAACTCTTTGAGGCACCCACGGGTGTAGCATAGTGATCAATGAAGTGGGAGGACTCCACGAGGTCTTAGGTTCAAATCCTAGCGGAGGCAAAAAATGCTACATAATTTCTTCCCATCTGCCTATACCTTAGTGGCCAGAGTTACCCCGTACCTGTTTTGGTGGGAGGTAATGGGTGCCTGGAGGATAGCCGAGGTGAGCGCAAGCTAGCCCGAATACTACCATCTTAAGGAAAAACAAAAGAAAGAAATAATACTCTTTGAAACTCAAATCAGTCATCCTTCACAATAATATGGTTCTACCAAAATGAAACTTAATTTTTTGTGAGTTGGTGCTCGGGTAACTTTAATTTTTTGTGACTTGGTGCTTGAGTGGGGTTCTTTTTGGTTTGTGGGGGGCGGGGTTAAACATTACTAATTTAATTCAATAATTTCCAAGGAAGAGGAGGGTTAAGTATTTCAAACCTTTAACAAAGTAGCATTTACACTGACATCAGTTTCTGGATCAACCAAAGTCACCAAAAAGATTGTCCCTGTTCCTTGACCTTTAACTTTTCCACCTGAAGTGTCTCTTTCCTCTATTATGGCCTTAAATTCTTTAGGGGCACTTAATACAAGCTCACTTAGACGATAAGCAACCTCTTGGCCATAATCATCTTCCAGGCCAGGAACTTTAAGATATGCAAAACTGCACAGCTGAGCAAGACCAGGAGTAGAGGACACAGAAGCATCAAGGGGTCGCAACTGACTGTAGGGAACCACTTCTTGGTTTCCGTAGTCGATGTAGAAAACTTCAAACCTGTCTTGAGAAGACTGTACAGCACCTCGAGGAGCATTTACAATCTACCCATATTTTAAAGTACAAAATTAGAAAGAGGAATAAAGTATGACAAGCAAGAAGAATAAAACATGAAATCACCTCTGTAACTCAGAGAAATAAAGTGATATTTCTAAACCAACAGAGAGAAATAACCCAACCATCATGAATATGTGTGTATATATATATACATATATGATATATGTCTCTCTCTCTCTATATATATATATACATACATATATATATATATATATATGGGAAATCATGTCAACTGAAACTTTCATCCACCGGGCATGCTCTCACACTTGACGCCACTACGATATAACATGCAAATATTGCTTTCTATAGACATGTTAGAATATGCAAAGCTAGGTCCTATGAGTAATTTGATTAACAGCTGCTACCTATTCAAATCGAAGCATAACAAAAAGAGATCAGTGACCTATGAACCTTCACGTTGGAAAACTACATGTATCAAAATATAATACAAGAAAGATGGTGGTTGGAATTTCACCATTGCTCGGTTCCATGAATTATCTGCACTGAATTGAGCAAGAACAAGATCTCCTTTCTTTGGATTGAAGGCACCAATTACAGGAGCTTCCTGAAGGTTGAGAGAAGCAAGCTGCCTCTGAAGGGTGGCGACTTTCTGGTCTGTGACCGACTGAACATAAAATTTTCCCCCTCCCAAAACTTCAGTGACCGTGACCTGAGAAAATAAATGAATAACATTATGGAAGGCCATGTAATCAAAACACAAACTGCATACACCTTCAACTCAACAGCAGTAACTTATGTCCAAATAATTGAGAAGCACCATATGTATGTAACTACATTACCTTCACCTCTTCTTTTTGACGTCTTTCAGCAACAGCACCACTTGAAACTACCTCTCCCTCGACATAATTCTCCCATATCTGCACTTGTACAAGTTAATATTACAAGAATGTGGGATTAATAAGTGTGATATATACTGTCTAAGTCACTTACCTTCAGTTTCTGCCTTTTGGCAGCTTGTTCAGCTTGCATGAGGAGGTGAGCATCCTGCAATCTATCAGCACCAACGGAAGTTTGCATTCTAGCCAATCCAGCTTCTAATAGTATCACTGCCACATTGGATCTTGACTCCCATAATGTGCCCAAGAAAGTTCCAGTTCTATCAACTGTTTCTACCTCAATCTGAGCGAAGAACATGTAGGAAATGCGAAATAAGAGAAAATTTCAAGGCAACTAGTTATATGATAAGAAAATGGACCTCAGGCCTAACTCAACTCCAAAATTTAGCTCATGAGGTAAGGATTGTCAAGATCACACAAGGAGAACAACTCATACCCTCAACCAATATGGGATACTAATATCCCCCACCCCCCACCCCACCCAAAAAAAACACCAAGAACTAGATATTTGGAGCATGGATAGCATAACATGGAGGTATAACATAGGGTAGACTAAACGGGGATGGGCTTGGTTTTGATACCAAGTTAAGAAAGAGGACCTTAGGCCTAACTGATTCCTGAAAGCTAGCTCATGAAGTGAGAATTACCCAAGAGCATATAAGGAAACACAGCCCATACCCTCACCAATGCGGGATCCTTAACTTTATAAATCTACGAGGAAAAATTACCTCAACGTCCCTTTGCATTATTTTTCGCCTCATTAAAGCAATAGCTTCATTGGAGTAAGGCTCATCACGACCGGGGCATCTCACACCAGACAAGGAGAAAGCAATACTGCAAGTCTCCTTGGGAATGAACAGCTTATATCGATGACCACTTAGGACGTACTCCACAACAGCAGGCATCCTCCTGTTGCGCTGCAGGAAAGGCAAGAAATCCTTGGATTTCTTTGCAGAGGCCTGAAGGACATTAAAAAGAAATATTAGATGTTTACCATGGTCACCGCATAAAGAGAGAACCAGATCATATGACAAGGATACTAACCGTTAGTAGGTCTGTTACGTGCATCACTGGAGGCTCCTTGGGTGAATGCATACCCTTTTTCCCAGAAATAGCACGCGATTCAGCAGCCAGAAGGGCATCATAATAGTTTGATCGTTCTTCAAAGTCACGATGTCTAACTACTGTTGCAAAGCCACGGCCAACCAAAAGCTCAGCAACATTCACACCAGCCTGCTGACTGCCTGCCGCAGATGGAGCAGGTGACACATCCTCCCCATCCTTGGACGCAAGGAAAACAGTACCAAAATCCATGATCCTTGAATCTGCACTAGCAGAGGGAACAGGTCCATCTGCCAAGCTGACCTTACGGGAGTACTCCATTGAAACATGCACCTAAAAGGAGCTAAGATAAGTAAATCTTCCCCATTCTGATTCTATCCTAGGAGAATATATTTAAAAATAAAGCCATACCTGTCTTCCAATAAGGCGATTTCTTAAAAATTCCTTTGCTTCCCGAGCATAGGGAGCAGGTTTTTCATCTCGACGAGGATTCCCCAATTTAGGTGTTCTAATACTTGAAAGATTGACTCGTCGCTCAGCTGATGGATCTCCGAATGACAGAGAATCATCAGCTACAATAATGCAATCACCGCTTACAACCTCAACCACCTACAGAAAGCCAAGCAGATACATATGACCTTCAAAAGTAGAAAGATAAATGACCATTTACATGACCATCTGATAATATCTACCTTTCCTGCAAAATTCTGGTCATGAATAGCCTTGGAATTTGTTGCTGGGGGTACATAGTTTGTCCAGATCCTCAAGCGAGTCTTCTTAGCCTGCAGCTCTGCATTTTTCAAACGCCTCTTGGCATCATCCTCAAGCATGTTTGCACTCCATTCAACATATTTAGCAAAACCCTTTGATGAGAGACAAGCAAGGTGTCAACTTTAATTTTGAGAGTGCCTTATAAGTTCTAGAGCCACAAAATTTAATCTTTTTTCTCTTCTAAAGAACAACTAGTAGACAATCAATATTAGTTAAGGAAGTGAAACAGCATAAATGACTCGAACCAAGTCTTTTTTTCTTTTATCAACAAAACCAAGTCTGTACAATACCTTGTGCAAAGAGATTCACATGACAATAAGAAAGAAACAGTTAATACATATCATTGCATGAGAATCTCTTCGTCAGTGCCAGGAAGAAACCAAGATATTGAGAAGAATGGTGATTGACACTTCACCATTGTTTTAGGAGTTCATTCCTAATGATCATGTATTGCGAGATAAAAGTTTTCAATTTCAGAAAGAATATGCATCAAAATATGGCAGATACTTCAAACTAATGCAAACTTATCTGATCAAGAGGTAGATATGGAATAACGACCTATCTAAAAATGTTAATACTGAAAGATAAAATTGATCAAAATACAGAAAGGAGACTATAAATGATGAACACCAAGTCATAATTACGTAGAAATCACCACTCTTACTGTTATAGAACCAACAGAAAACTAGGGATATGCGTCTAAGCAATAAACATGAGATAGCCAAATCTCCTCTTGAGCATATAAAATCAATCAAAATATCACCAAATGGAGAACCAACAAGACAAGGACATCTGAGCTATAACAATCTCCCATTCCTTGGAGAAGAGTTGAATACCAACTGGTGAAAACAAGAAAAAAAGCCATTTACAGAAACTCGCTAAAAGCTTGTATTTCCGCGTAGAAGAACAGGTAAAAGCAAATGTATCAGAAGAAAAATGACAGCACCACTGCAGGAGAAAAAAAGGCTGTTGAATCATCATAGTGAAAAGAAGATAGTGCCCAATATTAGTATGCGCGCACGCACGCACGCGCACACACACACACAAAAAAAAAAAAAAAAAACTCTTGTACTCTGATTCTATGACATAGTAAGTGCAATAATGTTTATAACATACATTTTCAACAAGCTCCAATCCCAGGTCCTTTGCTGATTCTCCATCAGGATAATACACTGAGCCAATCAGATTGCTATATTTGTCAACACCCTCAAGGACAATTCGGACCTGTAAGTTAAACCGTCTTAGAAGAGAGCAACCTTGAATACACACGCCGAAATTTAACGGTAATAGCTTGAATCTCACATCTCTGCTTGATACGCGGGTTTCAGTAAAATGCTTTGCTTCTCTGCCATATGGATCAGGGGCAACTTCTGCTATAGATGCTTTTGAAGCTGCAAGTCTCTGAGCTGATGTCAGTGCACCGGGTTCGCTTGATGATTCTCCATTTGGTTCATCAGAGGTAATATCATTGTTAACAACAGTTTCTGCTGCAACTCTTCTTCCCATTGTTGGTGCCTATTCACAGAAGTAAAAAGTAAACCGAAGAGCTAAATGCATGATAAACCTCATCAAAGGAAAACATAAATTTCTGCTGTATCAACCTGTATTCCCGCAACGAAAACTTGGACAAATTGAAAGTCTGGAAGCAAGTATACTCGTAGTGTACTTCCATCACGAACCTGCTCCACAATTGCTTCCATAGGCTTACCTTTATTTGAAGCCAAAAGACCCATCGCATCTAAGTTACTAGGATCACCCATCGCAGAGGGAGGAAGATTCCTGATCGATGCCTCAGAAGCACCAGGTGCCTGAAACCAGCAGTAAGCCAGATTCAAATATACAAGAAAATGGTATCTGGGTGGACTTAACATAAGAATGCGATTCAACGGAAAAAGATAAAATGAAGTATACCTAGAGAGAAGCAAATCAATAACTCATACCAAGCTCCATGAATTCATAATATGAGAAACAAAATGAAATCACAAACAAGCTGTGGCAGAGATTCAACAGCCAATATCAGCCAGAAAGACAGGAGCACAAGTGGTGTTCACCCACAAGGTTACAACTTATGTGGGTCAAGACTCAAGACGGCCACTAAAAACTTGTTTTCATGGCGGCATATTCTACTTAGCAACAATAAAAAGTCAGAACATATAAAACAAATATATTCGGAGGGGAAGACTCCACTATTTCATCAAAGATCCTCAAAAGCTAATACCAAAACTCAGTATACAGTGGATTAGATTGAGTTACTGATACTGTACAGAGCTCACATGTTGCCCAATTTAAAGTCCAGACAGAAACAGACCACAAAATGGAAGCCATTCTACATACTCCAAATCTCATCATGAAAAAGAAAGTCTAAAAACACATCTGCCTGACTAGAAAAGCAAAAGAGACATAAGACTTATCAAAGAAAAAAGGCATATTATACTTGTTGTCCACCAAGAAAGAAGTAAAGGACAACCTCCGGTGCTCAGCCACCTCACACCCCATCCCCCTCCTCCAAAGAAAAAATAAAGTTTTGCCAGAAACTTTGTGAAGGTAGCAGCATTTGTCCAATGGTTTAACAGAAATCAAAGAGAATGAGAATATAAAATGAACAGACCCTGCTCCAACGGCCTAGACCTTGTTGCTTTGCTTGGTCTTCAAGATCAAGCAGGACTTGTAAACTCGAGCTAACTTCACCTTTCTGTTGACCATCCCTAATCTGAATCCACCGAAATTAGTTCGTGCATGAGCTTTAGATCCTAATATAAAGAAGATACATTAGAAACGAAAATAAAAGGCAATGCAACCTTGGCCCAGCCTGCAGCAACAACCAGCATGGCAACATTCTTGTCACCGAGAAAAACAGAGCCAAATTCTCGCCCTATAGCTGGCACAGTGTACTCCACTCTGAATGTGACTTCCTGCATATGGAACCAAATGTAATAGTCTTATGAAAAAAGAAAATAAAAGAAATTAAAGCTAGTATAATAACTGAAAAACACCTTTCCAATACAAAGCTTCCTTAAAAACTCTTTGCTCTCCCACGCAAATGGCTCATCCACCCCACCACGACGGGCCTACAATTGGGAATACAGAATGAGCAATGAAAGCAGAAAACAGTGATAGAAATAAGTATTACAATGAAGATATGGTACAACAAAGAATGAAGAATTCATTAATACCAATCGTGGAGCACTTAGATGCGCTAAATTTATTGTTTTTTCAGGGGGAATTTCAGCCTTGGAGCTCCCTATTATCACCAACGTGTCTCCAGAGAGAACGGCTTTCACTCTTCCCTTCAACCATCTTATGGTTTCAGCTGGAGCTGCCATTACAACAGCTACACGCCTGCAGCAACACTCATGTGATGAAGCATAACTGTGAGGACATAAAATCTTTTTCTTTTTCTTTCTCTTTTTTGTTTTTGTTATTAAGTCAAAATTGTTGGAAATCATACTGTTGAAACTTGAAACCAAAAAAAGCCTTTTCCTCTTCAACATACATGCACTCACAAAACAAGTAAAAAATCATGTGTACTTTTGCAAAGAAAATGCTGAAATGGACGTTACACATTCAAAGAAACATCTTTTTCTTTTGACACAAAAAGCTCAAACCTTTGCAGGAGGAATACTGAAAAAATACTGAAAATTGGTAGAAAAGTGGGATAGAGGAAATAAGAAAAAAGATATTTAGTTATAGATCTCCGCAAAAAATCCTCAAGCAAAATATGTTCGCAATTATAAAATAGACAAATAACCCAAAAAAAATAAAAGACTTAAAGAGGCACTTAGTAGTAGCGATTAATGCATATCCCAAGCCCAAGACATTGTAAAAGCAGACAATACTCATTAAGAATTTGCAGATAAATGCAAAATAGTCACATTAAACAAAATCTTAGGGAAACAGAGATAAACATATTCAGAAAATAGGAATGCATAGCACACTACATGCAAACATGAGCAGACTGTCTTGCTGTAATTGCCGGGAGGGGCGAAAGCTGACCTATGTTTAGGAGTGGGGTACACTAGCACCCCGATGATCTGCAAGAACTGTGTATATTTATGGTTACATTTCATTAAAAAGTAGCTATATAGACTACTTGATGTACCCTCATTCACAATAGAGATATGAGTGCACATGTTGCAAAAATGTGGCTAATGACCGCCGTACGCATCCTTCTGGCATCTACTGTATATTCTTTCTTTGCCCGGGCTTCGGCTCTTCCTTTGTTTTCTCTCAATTTTTTTTTCTTTATCTTTGCTATTCTCTCTTTGAAGGACAGCCATAGAGCAACGGTAAAGTTGTCTCTGCGTCACTTATGGGTTTAGCCATTGCCGCTTGTGTCGGTAGGCTGCCTACTACCTTGGGGTGGTGCCCTTCCCTGGACCCACTGCATCAACACTGGACGTCGTGCATCGGGCAACCCATTTTTAGCTATTTTGTTTGTCGGGTCTTCATCTTTTTCTTTCCTTTTCTCCAATTTTCCTTTTTCTTTGCCTTTGTTGTGCTTTGTTTTTTCCTTTCTTTTTTTCTTTGTTCTTCTTTTTCCGTTGACTATAATAGATAAAAATAAAACTCGAAACATTTTAAATCCTTAAATCGAAGCACTATCGCTTAACCAAATCCGAGCTTTCTCTTCCAAGTTCGCAAAGCTTCGATTCTCTTTCGGAACTCTAAACTGAGAATAAACTTAAATGTCTATTGTTTTTGTTTATTAGATTTGAATTTAGAAAATTTGAGATTATATATGGTGTTAATTCGTTGTAGAACTTTTTGACGTTTAAATTTTGATGAGAATGATTTATGCGTCAGTATAGAGATAAAATCAATTCTCTGAGTTTATCCTTAAGAATTTTTGGTTTTCCTATTCTACATATACATGATATAATTTATTTTGCTTGAATTTGATCTTTTTATTCATAGAATCATAATCATTTGCATAGATGGCATTTTAAAATTAATATAGGGCACTAGTTATGCGAATATTATGTTCTCATTCTGCTGCTTTTCAATTAATTGTTCCAGATATTGTCGATTAAATCCATATGTATACACTTCTTTTAGTTTGTTGATTATGTTTAATTTATGGTAAAATTTTCTAAACTACATAATTGTGCCTAGTAAACTTCATTAATTTAGTGGTAAGGCGCACGCTTTATTTTGCAATAAACAACAATTTCAGCTTGAGGCTTGGATTTCTGAATTGAATAATTATTGAGTTTTATGTATGCCATGACTTCGCATTCTGAATCTTAAAATTGATAACTGTGTGAAGGAAAATATGAATTTAAACTGAATCGTCGAACCGAACCTAACCAATACACACTCTATTCATACTCTATAACAATGTGACGTGTACATCAAAAGCAATGTGGCATCTACCGCCTTCAAATCCTGGATTCGCCTTTGATTGCCAGACTGGATAAAGTAATTGCCAGTCTAGATAGATTCCAGTACAGCACAGATACATGCACACACACACAAAGTCAGATTCCATGGAATCTTTAAATCTACAATTATGCAGCAAAAACAACGAATGCATGTATACTAAACAATAAAACGCACATAATAATACAGAGATCTGCAAATGCATGGATCAATATAATTACAAAAAAAAGATTAAAATAAAAGCAGTTCAATTCAATTGATAAGCGCATGCAAAAGCACAGATAATTACGATACCTGAATAATCAAGCTGAATGGATCGACCGGAAGCGGAGAAAGGGAAGAGAAGTTTATCGATCTTATAACAAACCGCTTACAAAATCATGAAAATTCTTATTTTTTTAATGAGAAAAATTCTAATTGTATACTGAGCGAGAGTGCAGAGGCGGTGACCGGAGGCTAACGGCGGATCCGATCAGAGAGAATGAATATACACAAGTATCGTGATGTATGTGTGATGTTTATATCCGAATTGGGGTACGGGGTAAAAGAGGGGAAATGGGGTGTAAAATACACCTCCTTATTTAGTAAATTTACCTTTAATGCCATGGTAGTTTGGCCGGTATTGGCAATAAAGGTCCAAATTTGTTAAAATCACTAAAAATGTCATGGTAGTTGAGAAAATATAATTATTTGTTTTCGCTATTTAGATTAATCAAATAATTTAATTTTGCAGTTACAAATTAAAGTTTAAACATATATATTACTTAATCATGAATAAGTGATAAGTGTATGTACAATAGCACAAATCTTGTCATGTTTGAACTCATTGATCTTAGTTAAACACTAAACGTGAATAAATATTTTCCCACGTTATTTAGTTACTACAATAAGAAAGGTAAAATTGCACCCCATTTTTTTTGTAAAATTGCTTTAAATACCATTAGTAGTTGTTCAGGTAAGGGCAGTAAGGGGAATAAAATACATCTCCATTTTAGTTAAATTACTTTAAATGCCAACTAGGCTTTTGTGATTTGGTTGAGCTGAAAACTGACTGTACTTGGACTTGATAAGGAAGGGTAGATTTGCCGTATTTATGACGAAAAGGAAACGCCACGTAGGAAAAAGTAGCCAATGAACACATGACACTTCAGAAAGAGAGAGGTGGCTGGAGTGTAAATTTGAATTTCACCCCAACAGAAAGCAATAATTATTTTTTACGGTGATTTTTGCGCTTTGTCTCATCCAAACTCCAAAGAGCAAGTTTTGAAAGGCGCAGTTACTATTTTTGAAAGAAAAATAATTACTCCTTTAAATTTGTCCGCTTGCGTAAAAACCAGGACTGCAGTCAGATTTGCAGAAAATTTAAGAGCCGCCGTAAATTTTACCAAAATAAATTTATATTTTATTGGTTAAACATATATTTGGCCATAAATTTTATCTGTATTTTTATAAAATTTCAAATCTTAAATCTCAAAACTAGCTCAATAGTTAATTTTGGGCCAAAATATCACTATTATATTTTTAAAATTACCTCAAGCTTTTGTATTTTATAAAAGAGCTCACCATTTATTATTTTGTAACAATGTTGATTCGTCTTCTCGATCGCCTGATAGTGTATCATGTAGTTCATTATAAAAATAATAATTTTGTATCAAATTTATTTATGTTCAGGACTATGGTTTGCGATAATATAATGAATGTTATTGATAATGGTACTATTGGGTATTTGTGATAGTTTTTAGAACTTGTGGGTATAAGTCATGTTTTATATTTTTTCAAAATAAATTTGGGAAGTATGTTTTGAAAACTGATGTTCAAACACATTTTCATCTTCAAACCAAACTTCACCCCAATCAGATTTTTCAGAACAAATTTAGAAATTTATGACCAAACGCTAGCTTAGTTTCACAAATGTAGTACTTACGTAACTATTATAATATTATTAGTACCAGATAAGATCTATTTTATCTACTTATTTTTTTAACAGTTTAGTACACCTCTTAAAGGAAATATTTTAAGTAGTTTTAATAATGAAATTATTAAATTAGGATACTATTTAATTTTTTTACTCTATTAATTTGAACTAAAAGATAAATATGGAAAATATGTAGTAATAAATTACTGATTTTTCTAAAGCCCAAAATTTAATAACGAATTCAATCAGCCAGTAATTGCAAGTAAGATTTTATTTCAAAGTAATCTTTTGGGTATTATGCGACATGTATAAAGGACATGAGAGAAAATTAAACATGACGAGGCAATATATATAGTGAGGCTCGTAGGGAGTTTAGCCTTTCGACTTTGACGTTTTTGCTTCCATGTTTTTTAACCAAATATTATAAGAGTATCATTTATTACGATATCGACTTTAAATAGAAAAATAACAACAATAACAACATAATATAATCTTACTAGTGGGGTCTGGGGTAGTATGTACGCAGACCTTATCCCTATCCTGGGGTAGAGGGGTTGTTTCCGATAGACCCTCGGCTTCCTCCCTTCAAGAACTCTCCACCTTGCTCTTGGGATGACTCACAACCTCTTAGTTGAAAATGGAGAATGCTTACCACTAGAGCAATTCACTCTTGTCTTAAAAAAAAAAGAAAAAAAAAAGAAACAGAATAACATTTGAACTTTTTATCCAAATAGTAATATGACGAGTAATTAAATAGGATGGAATAATAAATATTGTCAAAGATGATCGTTTGTGACTGAAGTTCTTATATTAATTTTAAATTCAGCAATTTCGTCAAGTTTTAGTCAGTTGATACACAATTTGACTTAAAATTCACTCCATTAACTCAAAGCGTCTTTTTTTTTTTCACTTTATAATTTGATTTAATATTCACTCCATTACGTTGAGTTTTATAAAATCAAAGCATATTATGAAGATTTGATCAATTCTAGCTATTCGTAAATATTTTCTCACTTAATATTGTCGCCATGTTTTTTTGTGTGGCAAAGCCACCAAAGGATGGAAAAAGGAAAAACATTTAATCACACTCATATTTACGCAATATTATATTAGTTTATCATAACTAACACTACTAGAAATCCGCTAAAAACCGATCAAATATTTTCGATCAATGTTGGTCGGTCAAAAAAAGCGACCAAAAACCGTTCAGCTTGGACGGAAACTGGAAAAAAAAATTATATTTTTTTTAAACTAAATACCGACCAACGTTGGTTGGTAAATTGGTCAACGAATTGACCCAGCTGGTTAGACAAGAAAATTTTGGATTACCGACCAACGTTGGTCGGTAATCTGGACTCAATTTTTTAAATTTTAATAATTATTTTATTATTTAAAATATTTTATAATATTTAAGAATTTATATTTAAAATTACCCGACCAACGTTAGTCGGTTAATGCAGGGGAAGCATTTACCGACCAACTTTGGTCGGTAATTGTTATTTTCTGCAAAATAACCGACCAAACTTGGTCGGTTATTACGTCAACATTGGTCAAACTTTTAAATTATTTTTATATTTACTATATAAATAATATAAATATAATTCGTTAACACTTTTGTAATACAAATAATGAATACACTAACATATACTATATATAGCATGCTATATATGTAGTTAAAGTAGTACAACGAAGCGTGTTATATATATACACACACAAACGTATACTATAACAAGCTGTATATATAGTTAAAGTATTACAACGAAGTGTGTGTGTGTGTGTGTGTGTGTGTGTATAGAGGTATAGCCGTATATATATAAGAACAC
>AWOL01S0141898.1:0-14379 GCA_000715115.1 Nicotiana otophora
CCGCAGACAAAATGCTGCATCAAGATTCTCTCCTTTTAAAAGTCCTTGTAATAGAGATTTTCTAAAATATTGTTGCCCAAAGTCTACATTGGCCAAAAGAGACTCAAAACCGGAGCCAGCGGAACCAGAATGCTGTTCTTCCTTAATCACAGAATCAACCTCATTAGCAGAGTCCCTAGATGGGTGAGTTCCCATTGGCAACAGCTTATTGCAAAATTCTGTCTCAATAGAAAAGTGGGTACTAGACAAACCTTGAGGGCATTGATCACCCTCAAGAAACAACAAATGCAAAACGGAGTTTAATAAGTCTGCACATGTTTTCATTGTGGACAGAAGTTTGAGGTCGCAGCTTGTTGATTCGATAAGAGTACTGCTACTTTTAACATCTAAACTGTCCATTGCAGAAGCTAGACCACATAAGAAGCCCTGAAAGCAGGAAACTACAGGTGAGACTTTTTCTATTTCCTGAAGCCCAGCTAGATCACCCACTTTTCTGTTAGCAAACGCTACATTTAGGGAGTCCAGCAAGTCCTGTGCATGTTCCGTTAAGGTGTCAGCTACAGATAAAACACTTCTCCGTGCATCGCCATTATCAAGGAAATCTGGACATGGACCATTTTCTTTCATATCAGTCTCTTCATGGCCATCAGCAGAACTGAGAGCTCCACCATAAGACTTCCCAGCAGTCAAAGCAAGAATAACTTTAAATTGATCTTTGAACAGAGTCAAAAGGATGAAAGATGTGTGATCCATCAATGAGAAAATCATATGTTTCAATTGAGGAGAAGTCTCTCGAGAAATTGCACTCTGAAAACCATTTATCACAGATAATGACTTCATAAACCAAATAACAGGAGAGCTCTCCGACAACAAGCAAGCTAGCAAGGATTGATGACCTTTCTTATCTTCGCATGATGTCAGTATTAGATCTTTAAAGGTTCTCCGGCAGGTGACAAGCAACCTCAAGAGCTCATAACAGTTGCATAAAGCTACTGACCCATGCTGATCAAACAGGCAGCCAACTACAAGCCTGAAATATTTAAGCCTTTTTAGCAAAGATTCAGCTGAAAACCAAAGATCTAAATGACGATGCAGAAAGACAATAATGCTTGATAGCCGGATAAAGGACTGGATCACTGGGGTATAGAAAGTATCCCATGTTTCATAGTGAATGAACTCAAGACTGGACTACATTTTGGAATGCTTATCATGCAATTTCAGTATCATTTTGGTAACTTTTCACAAATAAGATTACAGTATGAATTTACTAGCTTGAAATTGTTAAGTCAATATTTAAAAGTTTTCCAAACAGCTAATGGTAAAGGCATTTAAAGTCTGATGAGAACAGCAAAAAGGGGAAAGAGTGATATTACCTGTCGATATTGAGAATGCTCGTCGCATAAAGTGAGAACGATTTTGAACTAAGATGTCCTTTTGGTATCCAGCTCAAAAGGTTGAGAAATGCCCGGCATCTGGTGATTTCTGTGTTAAAATTAGGAGTTCGTTCCTTTTCACAAGCTTCAGCAGGTATGCCATTTAGTAAATGATGGATTGGCTCTATCAGTAATGAGTCATTATCCTGTGGATGATCACATCTGAAAAATGTTGTAGATGACTTTTCAAGCACATGTACAGCATTCTCCCAATCTGGTGAACTGTTTATATCAACTTCTCCAACATATGAAAATATTGACGACACAGACTTCTTCAAGATTTGGCAAAATCTGGATGCCATGTGCCTGCAAATGGGCTATCATAACATACAGTTAGGACACCACAAGAAGCTACAATTCCTAATAGAACTCAAGGTAACCAGACAGCACAACAAACAAAATGATAAACTAGCAAGCAGTAAGTGGACTAAGATTATCCAATCTGATACACCTGGACTTGAGCAGTGTCCAAAGTCCTGAACAACTCTGGGATGCTAATGTAGTCCCTTATGCAACTGACATAGAGAACTACATAATCCAGCTGAACCAGTGTCATCAAAAGCGCAAAAAAGCTATAAGGTCCGTTGGGGCTTTAAGTGCAAAGTGCAAATAAAGCGTGGGCTTTAATGAAAAAAGGCGCAACTAGAGAAAAAGTAAAAATATGTATATGTGGTCCAAGACTAATAATTATAAGCATGAATAACAAATATATGGACAAAGAAATTGAAAAAAATTACGATAAAGTGAAATATCAAATGTTTAATGTCGCATTTTCAGGATTACACTCATTGGCAAGGAAAAGTATGCCTTAGAGCCTTGATGCGACACTAAAGCGCCCACAAAGCGAAGCGCAGCGCTCAACATGTTTTGAGCCTCGCTTCAGGGTTTAAGCGCGCCTTTGACAACACTGAGCTGAACATGGTCTACTTCTACCAGCAACCCATACTGGTCCTTGAAATGGGTAGATTCTTCCCTTTTAGAATATAAAAACCTGCCTCCAGGAGGACTCAAACTTGAGATCCAAATTGTAGCAGGCATTAAGAAACTACTACATAAGTCAATTGCATATCAGGGTAGATTTCACATATGAATATGTTTCTGCGGGTGTTTCAATAACTAGATGAAATTTTACTTCAGTTTAATATCAAATGTGCAGTCATACCCATGAACCCTGCAGTTGAACCAAAGAGCATAAACATGTTCCCTTGTCATGTCATTCTTTGGCTGAGATTTTCTTAACTAAGGGATTAATAAGTAACATTTACATGGAAAGGTTCTTTCAGAAAGTTGTGACATGTGATGCATGAAGATTTTGTTGGTCATTAGTAAGCAAAAACTGCGGTAAATGTATGTGCTGTAGAAGCTACACATGAACTTACTCTTTGTTCATATAGAATGGTGTTGCTCAGAAGTTCCACTGAGACCAAATGTCGGTTGACTCCAATCACATAGCCAGATTTCTCTATACGATTCCTGAGCCCACTCATATTCGTGCTAAAACAAGGAAGGGAGTTCTGAATTAGAGCTAAAAGAAACTTCTTCAAATCTTTTTTAGAAGCATGAGGACACCAGATATCAACATTTTGGCAAATAATCCACCACAAAGCAGATGGAAACAGCTTCTCATCTATAGAGCCAGTGCCAAGATCCCATACCTCGGTTTCATACAGATAATCGAGATATGTATCCTTACTGCTTACTTGGTCCACTGAGGACTTAGATATCCTATCTTCAGTCACTAATGAGAGATATCTCATCATGAATTCTGTGAGGCCTGCTGCCTCCTTCCTCAGAGTTGAGACATGCTTTTTCCACTTTTTAGTATCCTTGGAGTATGATGACAGACCAGCATCACTGTCTAACCTAGCCTGGACTAGATTATTATTCTTCTGAAGCATGTAATCAATGGATTTCATTTGCCTATTTAAATCAACAAGTCTTTGAAGAGCCATACCACTCAACACATAAATAAGAGGACAGCAACCTATAACAGTGTGCTGGTGACAAAACTCAGCGATAATATGTATAACAGCAGGAAGAGGAGCTGAAGGTTGGACAACCCAAGAAAAATAACTTTCGTCTTCCCAAACAGTCCTCTCCAGCCAATCCTTCGCAGAATAAGCTGCAAAAGAATCAGCAATTGCTCTTGACATCTTCCTTGATGCATCTGGAGGCATCAGGCTAATGGCTTGTCTTTGCAAGCTTCTGCAAGACATATATAAACGAAAGAAAAAGACCAAAATCCAGCATACTGTTGGGATGTCATTCCCAAGTGCAGTTGCCTTACTGAATGTTCTGCCCGTTACCAAAGGAAAGAACATGTTAAGAACATCTGGATCTTGCGAGACCAGGCTACTCAAACCAGGGCGGATAACAGCCATCAAATCTTTCACGGAAAGAGCAATGAGGTTGCTATTACCGCTAGTAACAGTCATTGAATCGAGAATAAGGGTATACACTTCAGTCAAACTTTTCCCGAAAAGCTCGGCTTTTAGATCAAAGCAAAGCGTGCCACAATTACTCAAACATGGTTCTGCAGAGTCACTCTCAGCAGGCAACTGATATTTGGATTTTATCCATTCTAGAGATTCTGTAATATCTACAATCAACTGTCGGATGCATCCACTTGCTTGGCCCTCAGGAATGGACTTGACAGCATTTCTGATGGAAAGTTTGAATTCAGGAAAGCACATTAACATGCTAAGAGAATTAGCAAATGAGTGATAGAGAAATGAAGCTCTGGATGCTTCGTTGCTTCTGAATGATGATACTACTTCTCTAACAGCTTTGCTTAGCGTGAATATGGCAATGTTAACCTATAAAGTTCAGGATAAAACAAGGACCACAAAATAGTTCAATCCCCAAATTAACAATAATAAAGCATGATATTAAAAGTTAGCTCAACCATTATCACTATCACATAGGGTGCAGAAGAAGAAGGTGAATAGTGGTTCATGAAGCTAAGATGTTATGTAAAGGTGTCATACCCTTCTAAAAATTTTAATCTATCCNGTAGGGTGCAGAAGAAGAAGGTGGATGGTGGTTCATGAAGCTAAGATGTTATGTAAAGGTGTCATACCCTTCTAAAAATTTTAATCTATCCCTCCACATCAAAATTAACTTTCTGCAACCTAATCAAAGAAACTCCACAAACCTGTCGAAGTTCACTGTAGAGGTGAACCAGTCTGCATCCAAGCTTAAGTACCTCTGAAGTCAGCAAATGCTGATCTGAAGTGTTCATTAGAGAGTGACTACTGGCTGTAAGAGCAAGTATCATACCCCATAGTTTTTCTAGATCTTCCCCGACAACCTCATATTCAATATCCACTAAATAATGAATAGCAAGAAAAATTTCCTTGGCTGCTAGAATCAACACTTGCCCGGGTATTTGCTCTTCTGAAGCGGCAAATGATTGTAGTAATTGATTCATTTGGGCAGTAAGCGACATGACCGCATCATAAATTAACTTCAGAAATTTAAAGCAAACCCCTTCTGAGGTATCTTCAGTTCGTATATATACCTTTTCCAGTACACAAGTTGCAAGCAATTTATTGAGAGATCTTAATGTGCTATTAATTTCCAAATACAGAGGCCCAGCTTCCAGTTTGGCTTGTGAGTGAGCATAAATCTCTGATAAGAAAAGTTCCATAATCTCTACAAAAAAATCAAAAACCGACTTCCGTGCTTCTGCATCCAGACCATAATAAGGAGGCCTTTTTGAAATTGCAGAACTATTGGAAGAGCTCTTGAAAAGGGCAGTAGAATTTCCATCCTGGTGCTTAAATGCTTCTGCACCGACTGAAACCCCATTTTTCCTACAAACACAATTAATGAACAGGCGTAGCAGCTCTCCAGCACCACTGAGTGCTGATGCATTCTTCCCGGTTATAATCTTCCCCAACTTATCAAATAAGTGTCTATGGTAACTTTTTATGAAAGTTTTCTCCTCTTTTGATTTTTTATCATCAGAACGTCTATACTTGGATGTACTTTGAAGGCTCAAAAATCCATCAATATGAGTTGGATGGAACAATGCCTGCGTTAAAACTTCTTCTATCAATACCAGTAGATTTCTTTTCCATTCTGGATTGCTTTCAAAGGCATTAACATCTAATGCATCCCACAAGATCACCAAATCTTCAAAAAGCTTATCTATAAAATCGCGGAAACCATTTTTACGAGTTGGATGGACTTTTAGAAATTTAGCAAATGGCTCAAGCAAGTAACAGGACAACTGCTTGGCAAAAATACCGGCCTTCGTGCCAACAAGCTTATCATTGAGAACCTTTTGGACAAATTCAACCACTATACTAATCAATGAAATCCATAAGTCTAGATTTTCATTAGAAATACCCCCATGAGATGAGAACACCAAGGATATGCAATCAAGAACTACGCTATGTAACTCCAACTCTTCACTAGCCATAGGCTCATCACCCAAACGTATCAATGCATCCCTTGAAACATATTGGATTACCCGTAACAAGTCCCTTAAGAAGTGTAAAGAAACACCCATCTTGTTTGATTCCTCCAAGCAGAACTTGAAAATCACCCAACATCTGTAATCTAAGTATGACCCTGCAATTTCCATTCCATGTTTGTCTCCTTCCACCCTAATTTTCTTTTCAGAAGAAACCAGTATTTTCTGAACCCAATTGTTAAGGAAAACTATCACTCTCGAAAAGTTTACTGTCTGTATTTCCTCCCTGCTTTCACTTGTCCCTTCTGTTCTTGATTTCACATAATTATATGTCATCTCCAATTTTCTGCACTAGAATTAGTTTATTAGAAGAAAACCATCAATTCACAATAATCAAATGTGAGAACACTAATATTTTGACATGAAAATAATAGGTGGTGTCTGGTTCAAAAAGTTGAAGAACTTTTGCAAAGAAAGCAAAATTTCAGTTTTTCGCAAAAGCTGCGTTTCGACCAAACGTTAAAAGGAGGAAAAAAATCCAGTTAGTTTTGTTTGAAAAACAGTTTCCGTAAAACATTTGCAGAAACTCTTTTTCAATTTTTATGAACTACTCGCAACCTTAGAAGTTCTGTTTTTTTTTTTAATGAGTTGTTTTTGCATTCTTGTCCAACCATCAGTCTCGTTTTGTTCTTGTTTTAGGACAAAACAAACTCTAACATTGCTAACAGACAGCATAAAACTAGTCAATTTATGATTAATCCTCACAAAAGATGAGTCTAAAACATAGCAGCATGGACATTGACTGTTCATATAGCCGACCCAAACTCAGGGGCGAAGCTTTGGTCCAAATCCTGTATTTGTGTTAAAAATCCACTTAGTATGTATAAAAAATAATTTATCCATAACCAAGTAGCTGTCTTTTCTAGAATTTATAACTCATAAATTTCAAAATCCTAGCTCCACCTCTGCGCAGGCTAGCTTGGTATTAAAGGTAGTTATTTACAAGATAAAAATAAAAGTAATAAAAAACACAAAGCAAGTTTCTGTTACAACTAATAACAAAATCAATTCTCTTAAAACCAAATCCAAACACTTGCAAACAAAGCAAACCAATTCCAAACTAAAAACAAAACAAAACAGTTTTATAGTCAAAATATAGCTGAAGAGTGAAGCGAAGTAATAGTACTGACTGTTGGAGAGAGATAGAGTTATTCTGAAGGGACAAAATCAGCTGTAGATTTCTCCATGGGGAGTTATCCTGAAGCTTAATTGATTCATCACTTTCAGGCAGAATAATCGGTTCTTCAACTTCGCCGGGCTGCTGGTTGATGCGATGGGTTTTTGAAGGTCTGTTATGAACTTGCTCTTCAACTTCATCGGTGCTGTTTTGCTTTCGTTTCTTCGTCTTCATCTTCTTCATCTTTTTGTGTTCTGATTTCGACTCACAATCCGCCATTGTTGTTAGGGTTCTAGGATGGAGTGAAGCAGGGTTTTGGGTTTTGTCACTAGTGGGAGTTTGGGACCTTAGTCTATGATACGGCGTCGTTAGGACGTTTGGGGTCTTAACGAGTCAGTAGAGCATCTAGTGTAAAAGAAAAATAACAAGGAATGTTATTTCTTATCTCTGATGGTAAGCACACTCCACTTTCAACCAAGAGTTTGTGAGTTCGAGTCACCCAAGAGCAAGGTGGGGAGTTCTTGGAGGGAAGGATACTGAGGGTCATTTGGAAACAGCCTCTCTATCCCAGATTATACTGGGTTGTTATTGTTGCTGTTATTTCTTCTCTATTACGAATAAGTACTGTATACTATGCTAATTCTTCTGTAAATTAGACACTGAAAACGATTGCCCCTACATCTACTGCTATCTTTCTTTTAAATAACACTTGTGACGCTTATTTTTTATTTTTTTAACATAGTGACTGTCCTATGTTTTTGTGTACTAATGTATGACACCATTTATTTTTAAGGTTGTACCCTTCTAAACATATAAGTTTCTATAACGTTATACATGTAAATAAATTTATTATAGTTATATTAGTTATATGTGTAGTATACTTATAATTGTATTATTTTTAGATACATAACTCATTTATCATGATTAGAGTTTGCTCGAAGTTGCATTAAAAGGTCATTGTTGAATCACTCACTTAACTTTGTTTTTCCTTTTCCCTGAAAATACTAATGTTCATTCGTATATTTCTTTTGTATATCAAACCATGGGAAGCAAATATAGATATCTCACAAAGCAAACTTGGATCAAAATTTAATTGTAAAAATATTTGTTTAATTGATTCATATACGACACATACAATATTCAAAAAGAAGAAATATTTCTCTCATTTAAGTATGTGTAAGGCACATGTTACTACAACTTCTGATAGTAGTAATCTAATTGAAAGCTCTGGAAGCGCTACTATAACTCTGCCTAGGGGAACAATATTTATCATAGATAATGCAATGTTCTCCTCCAAGTCCAAGAGGAACTTGTTGAGTTGTAAGGATATCCGCCGAAATGGATATCATATTGAGACAATAGATGAGAATAATCTTGAATATCTCATCTTTACCAAGAATGTCTCTGGTCATAAAAGGATTACTGAGAAGTTCCCATCTTTATCTTGTGGCATGTATTGGACAAGAATTAGTGCAATTGAGGTACATTCTAACGTAAACCAAAAGGTTATTGATTCCAATACTTTTGTACTTTGGCATGATCGATTAGGACATTCTAGATCAATTATGATGAGACGGATTGTAGAAAACTCAAATGGGCACCCACTAAAGAATTTAAAGATTCTTTTAAATGATTGATTTTCTTGCACTTCTTGTTATCAAGGCAAATTAATTATTAGACCATCACCAACAAAGGTTGGGATTGAGTCCCTTGCGCTTTTAGAACGTATACAAGGAGACTTTTGTGGACCTATTCACCCACCTAGTAGGTCGTTTAGATATTTTATAGTCTTAATAGATGCATCTTCTATATGATCTCATGTGTGCCTATTATCATATCGCAACCTTGCCTTTGCAAAATTAATGGCACAAATAATTCGATTAAGGGCACAGTTTTTCGATAATCCAATTAAGTCTAGTAGACTTGATAATGCTGCTAAGTTTTCATCCCAAGCATTTAATGATTATTGCTTATCAATTGAGATAAAGGTGGAACATCATGTAGCTCATGTTCACACTCAAAATGGCCTTGCAGAATCTTTGATTAAACGTCTGCAATTGGTAGCAAGACCGTTACTTTTAAAAATAAGGTTACCTACTTCTGTTTGGGATCATGCCATTTTGCATGCAGCAATGCTAGTTTGTATCAGACCTACAATCATAAATATTTCCCGTTGCAATTAGTTTTGGGCCATGAATCTAATATATCCCATTTAAGAATTTTTGGATGTGCAGTATATGTGCATGTAGCACAACCATATCGCACCAAGATGGGTCCCCAAAGAAGGTTAAGAATATATATTGGGTTTGAATCGCCCTCCATTATTCGCTGCCTCGAAACATTAACGGGAGATTTGTTCACTCCTCGATTTGCAGATTGTCGATTCGATGAGATATTTTCCCCAAAATTAGGGGGGAGAAAATGGTGAAACCAAACGAGAAATTTTGTGAAAAAAATCCAATATTATCTCATCTTGATCCACGTGCCTCTATTTGTGAAAAAAGATTATTCATTTGCAGAAAATAGCAAATCAAATGCCAGACGCATTTACGGATCTGAAAAAGATAACAAAATCACATATCCCTGCAGAGAATGTTTCAATCCGTATTGATGTCCCTGTTGGACAATCTTCTAGTGTCATAGCTAATGAGTCAAAAGCACGCCTAAAGCATGGCAGACCATTGGGTTCTAAAGATCGAAATCCAAGAAAAAGAAAAAGAAATGATCAAGATGACACTACAAAAGAGTCTCATGAAGTAATCCACAATTTAACCAATCCTGAGATTCATGAGGAGATCATTAAGCCTGAGACCCAAGCAAATAAGGAACTATCAATAAACTCAATCGATATTGAGACGAATTTGAATCGATTGAATATGGTGGTGGATTATGTCTTTGCATATAATGTTGCATCTAGCATTATGCAACATAGTGAGGATCTTGAACCTCAATCTGTTAGAGAATGTCGACAAAGGCGTGATTGGCCAAAATGGCAAGAAACAATCCAATCAGAGTTGAATTCACTTGCAAAACATGAAGTTTTTGGGCCTGTAGTCCAAACACCTAATGGTGTTAAGCATGTTGGCTATAAATGGTCTTTGTACGCAAGAGGAATGTGAAAAATGAGGTACAAAGATATAAGGCACGCCTTGTTGTACAAGGATTTTCACAAAGGTCTGGTATCGATTATGAAGAGACATATTCACCCTGTTATGGATGTTATAATGTTCCGTTATCTCATTAGTTTTGTTGTCCATGAAAAGCTTGGCATGCATTTAATGGATGTGGTTATAGCCTACCTTTACGGCTCACTTGATAATGAGATATACATGAAAAATCCAGAAGGATTTAAAATGCCTGGCACACATAATTCAAAGTCCCGAAAAATATTTTCAATCAAATTGCAAAGATCTTTGTATGGTCTAAATCAATCAGGGCAAATGTGGTATAACCGTCTTAATGGGTTATTATTAAAGGAAGGTTATATAAATGATGTCATTTGCCCATGTCTTTTTATAAGGAAAACAACAACGGAATTTATTGTACTTGCCGTATATGTTGATGACATAAACCTTATTGGAACTCCTATAAAACTCCAAAAGGCAATTGATTATTTAAAGAATGAATTCGAGATGAAAGATCTTGGAAAGACAAAATTATGTCTCGATTTGCAAACTGAACATTTGGCAAACAAAATTTTTGTTCATCAATCTGCATACATAGAAAAGGTATTGAAACAGTTTTACATAGATGGAGCACATCCATTAAGTACTCCGATGGTTGTTCGATCACTTAATGTGAATAAGGACCCATTCCGGCTTCAAGAAAAGAATGAAGAGTTACTTGGTCCTGAAGTACTATATCTCAGTGCAATTGGTGCACTAATGTATCTTGCTAACACTACAAGGCCTGACATAACTTTTTCAGTTAATGTCTTAGCAAGATATAGCTCTACTCCTACAAGGATACATTGGAATGGAATCAAACACATATTGCGATATCTAAAAGGGACTACCGATATGGGCTTATTTTATGGTAATAATTGCAGTCCCTATCTTGTTGGTTATGCCGATGCTGGGTATTTATCCGACCCACACAAGACTCGATCTCAAACGTGCTATGTGTTTACATGTGGAGGCACTGTCATATCTTGGTGATCGACTAAGTAATCAATTGTAGCTACTTCATATAATCATGCTGAGATAATTGCTATTCATGAAGCAAGTCGAGAATGTGTATGGTTGAGGTATATAATACATCTTATTCGAGACAAATATGGTTTGAAGTGTGATAAACTACCCACGATTTTGTATGAAGACAATGAAGCATGCATAGCCCAATTGAAGGGAGGATTCATAAAAGGAGATAGGACAAAGTATATTTCACCAGAGTTATTTTTCACACATGATCTTCAAAAGAATGGTGATATCATTGTGTAACAGATTCGTTCAAGTGATAATATAGTTGATTTGTTCACAAAATCTCTAGAAATGTCAACCTTCAAGAAACTAGTATATAAGGTTGGGATGTGAAGGCTTAATGATGTGTATTGATGCTCTCATCATGGGGAGTTAATCGCGTTGTACTATTTTTCCCTTACAAGGTTTTATCCCACTGGGTTTTCCTTGCATGTTTTTTAACGAGGCAACCAAAAGGCGTATTGTTAGATATGTGTACTCTTTTTCCTTCACTAGAACTTTTTCCCACTGGGTTTTATTTTAGTTAAGGTTTTAACGAGGCACATTATTTGTTGAATAGACATTCAAGGGGGAGTGTTATAAAAATAGAATTTTATTTAAGGTGAATGTCTATATTTTAGAGAGATTTTAGGGATTATTACTTTGTGGCTAAGTCACTCTTTCCCTATAAATAGAGGGGTTCTATTCCATTGTAATTCATCCCAAAATTAATAAGAATTCTCTCTCTTTTCTCTGTAATATTGTTCTTCTTCTTTTATTGTTTCATTTCACTTTTGGCTTATTTTAAGCAGTTTTAAACTTATTTTAAGCACTTTTTAACTTTGCCAAACACTAAAAAAACTAAAAAGAGCTTAAAAGCTAGTTTGACCAGCTTAAAATCTAATCCAAACACTCTCTAAGATGTCTCGTGTCTCTAAGAAGAGACAGTGAGGTGTCTGTCTCGTGGTCATGCATGCCTGGCATTCCAAGTTACTTATAAAGAAAGAGCTTCTCATTTTAGCCGCAATTCTCAGGAAATATGGGCCCACTCAAATTTAAGAGATTTTTTCCTTCCTATATAATATTTAAAACTTATTTACTAAAATTATCCAAGTTTTGTATATTACCCACCCTAAATAAGTTTTTCTTACAATTTATATGCATTTCATTATTAGTGGCTTAAATTAGGGGATTATTTACTTGAAACAAGGGCGTAATTGAAGGGAATGAATTTCAAATTGTCCTTTCATCTAAATAAGACTCCTTCTAGTTGTGTGTTACCTACTTTAAGCCATAATTAGCGCAAATCTTCTCTTTCTTTGCCATAATTACCTATTTTAAGAAAAAAATAATGTATGGTACATTAGCATACAAATTAAAATAAATTTCATACAAATTTAATACAAACTTTGACATGTCTACAATAACATACATACTAAAAATAAATTTCATACAACTAATTATACACTATACAACTTATCTACAACTTTCTACATCGTTTTTACCTAGTTAAATATAACTTAAATATAATTTTCATACAAATTTTATACAATATTTTGTTTGTATATATTTTGTATGTGGTGCGTCCTTCTGCTTCTTATTTGAATTTCAATACGAAAATCCAGCCAAATCAAATCTAATATTCACCAAATACCCTCAAAATCGAGATATAAACACCATAAAATATTTTCAATCATTTGCAATAACACCTAATCCAAACAACAAATATTTTTTGAAAATCCAAATTCGAATTCAAAGCTTCAAAGTTTTTTAATGGTTGTCAATGGTGGAGAATCAAACACTTTCAAACTTTATTGATTGACAATTTCAATTCAAACAGTCGAGCCAGATAATTAATATACATCTACTGCTAGCCCGCCATCGGGACACCAACAAGAAAAGGTGAAGCCGAGAAAAGCGCCAAACTCCAGCCATGGCAAAATTCAAATCGATAAAAAATTAATCCCTTTCTTCGCCATTGTTAAAGAAAATTATGAGCTCTAGAAGAAAAAATCTTGTAGAATCGGTGTAGAAAGAGGGTTGATTTCACAAAGAGAAAGAGGAAAATCCTTTAGAAAGATTGGGGTTTGTCCGGGTAAGTAAGAAATTGTGCGAATTTTTCGAGATTTACTAAATTAAAAGGCTACAATCAAGGGACACTCATTTAAAATTAATTTGTATATAACTAGTAAATTATATATGACTGTGTAATTAAGTCAAAACTTGATTAGTGAGCGTAAATAAGTTTCGTATATAGTATAGGTAGGCAAAAATCCCCTTTCCTTTCTCTCATAGAGTATCGTAGCCCAATCCAAATTTTTCACACACATCTCTATAACTGCATTTGCAACCTTTTACCAATGGATTATAGTTATATTTTTCCTTCAATTTTATCATGGTTATTGGCTTTAATAGCTTATACCAAATATTGACTTTGGAAGTAGCGACTGTTGCAACTTTGTTAGTATTAATTATTATTTTTTTACTTGATTGATTATTTATTTTTATCCATAAATAACAAATTCACGAGATTCCATATTTATTATCCGTCAATAACAAATTCAGGAGACCGTGATAATCTGACTATGTTAAGACACAATATCATTGTCTTCTTCTAAATAATTCTCATTTAATACATGAACTGAAATTGGTTTCTATCTATACGTATTTTAATTTTCAGTCGGAAAAAAAGATATTTAGCCAACTTAAAACAAAAGATACATCAGATAGTCGGGGGCCAACATAGATCTTAGTTGAAATTGTGAAAGATAAGTTGCTTTAATTGTATTCGAGTATTTTTAAAAATTTATGAAACAAAAACTACTCTTCTTAAAATTGCAGAGAAACTACCTTACCAAAAAAATTAATTTGATTGAAAAGGGGTTGGTGAAAATATTACACATAAAACTGTGATGTGTCAAAGAAATTTGCATACAAGTTAAGGGGGCAAAATATGTATCAGGCCAAAATTATTTTACACTCTAATCCGTATTTAAGTCAAATAAAACGAGACGAAAATACAAGTTAAATACTACCAACATTTATGAGTTTATGATACTGTTCGATTATATTATTGAGAGCTTTTATTCGTAAAGCTGCGTATAGAGAATGGTCATCAATTAATGAGAATTCCATATATGCAGCATTTGCAAATATGAATAAATATTATTT
>AWOL01S0141909.1:0-18206 GCA_000715115.1 Nicotiana otophora
GATTGCAGAGAAGAGACTGCCGATGATTGCAGAAAAATAAGGAAAGAGAAGAGGAGAAAAAAAAGAAAAGAGTGTAACTAAATCTCTTGATTGAAGGCATTAATGATGGATTTGAGAGCCTTTTAAGGTGGAGTGTATATATATTTTGTAAACAAAACTTGTGTATGTCAGGTAAATAACAAAACATGGACATTTATCGTAATAAGGTTTCAAATAGTGTATACCAATGAAAAAATTCCTTTTTGGAGTGCTGAGGCAAAGCCCATTACGGTCCGCACATTTTCCACTGCCTCCTCACTCTGGGAGTTTGCGGCCACACATGGGCTTTGCCTCAGCACTCCAAAAATGTGCCCTCCGCACTTCGACTGCTCCAGAACATCATCAAAGTGCCGAAATGCCTAAACTTGTTCAAAACTCACCCGAAACACACCCGAGGCCCTCGGGACCTCAACCAAACATACCAATAACTCCTAAAATATCATACAACCACACTCGAAGCGTCAAATCACATCAAACAACACTAGAACCATGAATCGCGCATCGATTCAAGCCTAATGAACTTTCGAATTTCAGAACTAATGTTGATTCATACCAAAACAATTCCGATTGACTTTAAATTTTGCACACAAATCATAAATGACATGACGGACCTATTCTAACTTCCGAAATGGAATTCCGACCCCGATATCAATAAAGTCAACTTCCGGTCGAACTTCCAAACCTTCCATTTTCTAATTTTCGTCAATTCGCGCCAAAACGACCTACAGACCTCCAAATCAACATCCAGTCACGCTCCTAAGTCTAGAATGAATCATCCTACGAAGCTATTGGAATCATCAAAACTCCATACCGGAGTCGTCTACACACGCAAGTCATAACACATAATACAAAGTTGCTCGAGGCCTTAAGCTGCTGAACGGTACGCTAATTCTCAAAAAAGACCGGTGGGGTCATTACAGTTCTACAAAGAATTTAATTCTGTTTCATTAAACAAGTAAAGAATGGTAAAGAAGCTGCAAAAGTTTGTCTGAACTTGAGGTTGCATTAATCTTCACTTCCATCTATGCATATTGTAGAACATGATCTTGCAAGTTCACAGAAACGCACTGCGCAAAGTCATCTTGATTTCATTACTTAGTTAAACTTACTAAACTACTCTACATTCTGATACGAATAATCTATTACCTGAAACAAGAATCACACTGGTACCGCAATAAGTATGCCATTTGAGTAAGAGTGAACGTTGAGCTTTGTTAATTACGTCTTAAATGGTTGTTGTAATCTGCAACTTCCTTTTCTATCCTGATTTATCAAGTAGGGAATTTAACTGCAGTGGACGAGGAACGCTTTGTGATTCCACATCATTTAAGCTCTTTGCATTTAATTTTATTACTCAGACCTGTGTCAGAATGATTCATATATTTGGAAGTTTTGATCAACCAAATTAATTATCCGGAATAAGATAGTAGTGTCATTCCATGATGTTAATGTTAAGAACATCTTAGTTTTAAAATTGAAAATTGAAAGCTCTATTCATCTGTTGTAATGCACTCTTTTATTTTTCTACTTATCACCTGCTATACAATCTGTTTTGAGCTACCATTTACAAAATATGATCATTTCATGACTCAATAGATAACAAGCTGCTGGTTTCCACTTTCTTGGTGCAAAGAATAAGCTGAACAGCAACACGAAGTAACTGAGAGGAGCAATGCTTTGTGAAGATCTCCAGCGGCCACACCTTTCTTGATTAGTGAAATGATGTAATCCATGAACGCTGAATCACAGGGTAATTTAATAGGGCCACCACTCGGCANCTTAAACTGACAACTCTCCGTGGCGACCGCTTTAGTCGCCACAAAAAGGAACTAAATCAGCCGCGACCTAAGCGTTGCTATTGTTAGTACCTTAAATAAAGATTTTCAGTGACGACTTTTTAGTTGCCCCAAAAGTAAGTTTGAGCGACGTACTCCATATTATTGATAGCAGCGACTACCTTAAATTAACACTACAGATTTTAAGGCCTCTTATTTAAGGTAGCTAGGTCGCTACAAAAAATAGCAACATATAGTTCGCCGTTGAAAGTTACCTTTGTCGGCGACTAAAGAGGTCACTACAGAAAATCGTCACTGAAAACTTCGTTTTCTTTACTGTTCCTTCGGTTTGTAGTTAAATATTATACATTTTATGTGCTAAAATGTCAGACTAATTTGCCTGATGTTATTGTATGACCAGTAATTATTATTTACAGCTCTCAAACCCTCCAAAGGTAATTGTTATTGTAAGAGAAATGTTTGTTGTTCTTGTAACGACCCCACCGGTCGTTTTGAAAATTACTGTCCTGTTTAGCGGCTTAAGGCCTCGAGCAGCTTCGTATAATGTGTTATGACTTGTGTGTGTGGTCGAGTTCGATTTTCGGATGATTCGGGATCAATTTGGAAGAAGGATTCTTGTTTTAGAAGCATAAGCGGTAAGAGTTTTGTGTAGACGACTCCGGAATAGAGTTTTGATGATTCAATAGCTCCATAGGATGATTCTAGACTTAGGAGCATGACCGGATGTTGATTTGGAGGTCCGTAGGTCGTTTCGCCGTGAAGTGGCGAAAATTGGAAAATGAAAGATTTGGAAGTTTGACCGTGAGTTGACTTTATTGATATTGGGATCGGAATTCGATTTCGGATGTTAGAATAGGTCTGTCATGTCATTTATGACTTGTGTGCAAAATTTGAAGTCAATCGGAATTGTGTTGGTATGAATCAGCATTAATTCTGAAATTCCGGAGTCGTCAACACACGCAAGTCATAACACATAATACGAAGTTGCTCGAGTCTTTAAGCCGCTGAACGGAACGCTAATTCTCAAAACGACCGGTGGGGTCATTACAGTTCTACAAAGAATTTAATTCTGTTTCATTAAACAAGTAAAGAATGGTAAAGAAGCTGCAAAAGTTTGTCTGAACTTGTGGTTGCATTAATCTTCACTTCCATCTATGCATATTGTAGAACATGATCTTGCAAGTTCACAGAAACGCACTGCGCAAAGTCATCTTGATTTCATTACTTAGTTAAACTTACTAAACTACTCTACATTCTGATATGAATAATCTATTACCTGAAACAAGAATCACACTGGTACCGCAATAAGTATGCCATTTGAGTAAGAGTGAACGTTGAGCTTTGTTAATTACGTCTTAAATGGTTGTTGTAGTCTGCAGCTTCCTTTTCTATCCTGATTTATCAAGTAGGGAATTTAACTGCTGTGGACGAGGAACGCTTTGTGATTCCACATCATTTAAGCTCTTTGCATTTAATTTTATTACTCAGACCTGTGTCAGAATGATTCATATATTTGGAACTTTTGATCAACCAAATTAATTATCCGGAATAAGATAGTAGTGTCATTCCATGATAATGTTAAGAACATCTTAGTTTTAAAATTGAAAATTGAAAGCTCTATTCATCTGTTGTAATACACTCTTTTATTTTCCTACTTATCACCTGCTATACATTCTGTTTTGAGCTACCATTTACAAAATATGATCATTTCATGACTCAATAGATAACAAGCTGCTGGTTTCCACTTTCTTGGTGCAAAGAATAAGCTGAACAGCAACACGAAGTAACTGAGAGGAGCAATGCTTTGTGAAGATCTCCAGTGGCCACACCTTTCTTGATTAGTGAAATGATGTAATCCATGAACACTGAATCACAGGGTAATTTAATAGGGCCACCACTTGGCAGCCCAAACTCTTCTTCCGACATGTTTAAGAGTTGCCTAACGACCTCATTTTCAAGGTATGCCAAGGGAATAACGAAGCGCCTTTGATCAATTGTATAGACTACAAAATGGCCTTTTCCGGTGATAGAGGATGAAGATGTACTACAACTGTCTGTATCACTGCCATTTCTTGGAAATGAAATCCTTTTCCTCTGCTTGGCCGCGAACTTTTGCCATCTCCTGACCATATTGATGAGTTTCTTAAAACTAATCATTGTCATTGCTCTGGAAGATTTGAAACAAGAAAGTAAACTCTATAGACACCTTTGACGACTTAATTGATATTGCTTGTTTTGTTGATGAAAAGGCTCATGGAAAAGGGAATATATATACTAAGAGGCTGTAGACAAGCTTTGAGTTGGAGCTGGAGTTTTGCTACTAACAACCAAAGGCAAAGCCAAGTGCTAATGCCTGTTGGTCATGTATATATGTGGCCTTAAATTGGTAAATAAATTCCTCTCTTCACTTTGGCTGACAACAACTTGGACCTATTAGTTTGGCTATCAGCTCATACTTGGGACTTCTTAGAAAATCCCAATAATTTCAATACCATTAATGAATGAAGAATTGCTGGTAGAAGAACAAACCATGTGCTAAGGGGTCTTTAAATTGTCATCTTGGCTGGTTTTTCTTTATACAAAAAACATTGCATTATCTGTGATTAAAACCACTCAACATATTTGAATCGTAGAGGACCTTTACACTATCGGGGCCAACATTTGTAACAACCAAACCAAAGAGCACAAACACTTTACACAAAAAGCCCTCCAAGTGGATGATCTTGAATTTTTGTCCCAATTGTCCCATTAACAGAACTTCAAGTTTAACAAGTGTTGCTCCATGCTTGCCCTATGAACAACACATTTAACTTTTGACCTTGAAGTTATGCTCATAGGAAAAATGAGGATCAAACTTTAAAAACTACCCCAAAAAGTGTCATATTTCTGCAATTTTTGGGTGAAGTATACAAATAGCCCTCAAAGTGGATGGTCTCAACTTTTGTCTATGTTTGCCCCATGGGAAGAATTTCAAATGTAACAAGTGTTGCCCCTCGCTTGGCCCATAGGCAGAATTTCAAGTTTAACAAGTGTTTCTCCTCACTTGCCCCAAAGGCAACAGTTTTAACTTTTGACCTTGAAATTCTGCTCATGGGGCAAGCGGTGGTCAAAAGTTAGAGACCAATCCAAAATGTGTCATATTTCTCTACTATTGCTCTCTATCTATAGTAATGTGCACAAGTAAATGAATAAATGAAGTCAAGCAAAAAGAAAAAGTAACAGACTTCAGAATGAAAATAGTTGAAAGGATTCTCTTTAGATATCTGAATTTATACCCTTTTATCTTCTAATAGAAATTTGATCTACTTTTATAGCCTTTCTTTTTTCATTCTTTCCATCAAACAAGTAAATGGACTTCGAAGTCTGATAGAGGAACACTTTATGACTTCACCTCATTTAAAATCTTTACAATTATTTTTCATGTCATTTAATTTAGATGAAAGTTAACATTCTCAATTGCCAAAAGTCTCAAGAAATGCAGAAGCAAGATATAAATCTTTAACNCTGGTAGAAGAACAAACCATGTGCTAAGGGGTCTTTAAATTGTCATCTTGGCTGGTTTTTCTTTATACAAAAAACATTGCATTATATGTGATTAAAACCACTCAACATATTTGAATCGTAGAGAACCTTTACACTATCGGGGGCAACATTTGTAACAACCAAACCAAAGAGCACAAACACTTTACACAAAAAAGCCCTCCAAGTGGATGATCTTGAATTTTTGTCCCAACTGTCCCATTAACAGAACTTCAAGTTTAACAAGTGTTGCTCCATGCTTGCCCTATGAACAACACATTTAACTTTTGACCTTGAAGTTATGCTCATAGGAAAAATGAGGATCAAAATTTAAAAACTACCCCAAAAAGTGTCATATTTCTGCAATTTTTGGGTGAAGTACACAAATAGCCCTCAAAGTGGATGGTCTCAACTTTTGTCCATGTTTGCCCCATGGGAAGAATTTTAAATGTAATAGGTGTTGCCCCTCGCTTGGCCCATGGGCAGAATTTCAAGTTTAACAAGTGTTTCTCCTCACTTGCCCCAAAGGCAACAGTTTTAACTTTTGACCTTGAAATTCTGCTCATGGGGCAAGCGGTGGTCAAAAGTTAGAGACCAATCCAAAATGTGTCATATTTCTCTACTATTGCTCTCTATCTATAGTAATGTGCACAAGTAAATGAATAAATGAAGTCAAGCTAAAAGAAAAAGTAACAGACTTCAGAATGAAAATAGTTGAAAGGATTCTCTTTAGATATCTGAATTTATACCCCTTTATCTTCTAATAGAAATTTGATCTACTTTTATAGCCTTTCTTTTTTCATTCTTTCCATCAAACAAGTAAATGGACTTCGAAGTCTGATAGAGGAACACTTTATGACTTCACCTCATTTAAAATCTTTACAATTATTTTTCATGTCATTTAATTTAGATGAAAGTTAACATTCTCAATTGCCAAAAGTCTCAAGAAATGCAGAAGCAAGATATAAATCTTTAACCACCAAGAATCATATACATTCACACTTTTCTATAACAACATCTCTATATAACAACACTTCACTATAACATTCAAAAAATATCGGAACAAACGCAGTTATTATAAAGAGGTTTGACTGTATTCAAAATCAAGCTATTATATATGTGTATTTGATGTCTGCATATGTCATTTGAGTACAATAGAACAAAAGGACATATAAGGAGAACACAACTTTCTTCACTCCTATTTCCGAGTTAGAAAATAAAAAAGGAACACTAAATAGTGTTACCAAGAATTCTTCAATGGCTTCTCCAATAATGCTGAAAGATACATCTCGTTTAGCTCGGGGCCTCTATCGAGCTTTCGCCCCACAAGCCACTTCACTTTATTGAAGCCAACACTGTCGATAAGTGGCGCATACACTTGCTCTAACTGATCACCAGCACAGAAGAAATGGTCAAGCCAAAACAAACCACCAGGCCGAAGCACCCTATAAATATCAAACAACAAGAAGTGCAGAAGTGTAGTTGGTATCCAATTACTCATTACATGCATTGAGTGTACAATATCCAACGTGTTGTCGAAAAATGGAAGTCTTTGTGAAATACTAACGTACAATGGTATAACTCCTCTTGAAGCTATAAAGTTATTAAAAGGACCATTTAGGTTCATTGAAGTGGTCACAATTGTAATATTCCTTTCCCTCATTCTTATTGCAAATGTAGCCACACCACCTCCAATATCAAGTCCAATTCTAATTGTTCCTGGTTTCTTTACTGCTAACACTTCATCAATAGAGAAGTCAAGACCAGCACCATTTTTCGCTGTCCAACGCGATTTCTCTCTTCCATTAAGATCGAAACAATCTTTACAATCATCAAAGCCTCTCTGATTTTTAACGCGATTGATTAAACAATCGTAGTTTTTGCAAGTATAGCCACTCCAAACTACAGAGGAATCAGAGGGTGTTTTCCATAAACTCTCCGGAATTGGATAAGGCTCAACATATTCTTGTTGAGCAGCTGCACGACATCTACGACGAGGAAGTGGCTCACAACCTTTAAGAAGCAACTTTTGTGCTAGAAACTCATCATCAGGACAAGAACCATTGACATTATATGACATGTAACGATTAAGTAAATCGCGAAACAAAGTACACGGACTACCAACCGGAGGCATGATTTCGTTAGAGTCAAAGTTTTTGCTAAATCCTAAAGGGAGTTTTTGTGGAGATGTGAAAGTAAGGAACTCAGATGGAAGATTTTGATCAGATTGTGTGTTATCAGATACTTGAACAGCTTCATATTTAGGTGCTACTTTAGACAAAACAGGTGAAGCAATATCTATTTGCTGATTTAGAGAACAAGAGGTGTTAAAAGAGGTAGAAATGAACAATGTTAAGAGATTTGAGGACACTAAAAGGAAGGCAAAGAACAAGTTAGAAGAAAGAAACTTGTGCTTTTTAGTGGAATCCATAGGATTTTTTTCTCTGTCTGATCAATCTTGAACTCTCAAATCTAGTCTTTATATGCTTATAATAAAGTCAAGATATACTGTGAAATGCCAACTGGAGGCTTATAAAAGTAAGGCGTGCATTTGTATTTTGTATCAACTGGACGATTTTCTATTATTTAGCACTTTGATTCTTCACTAAGGTATGTTCTATCAATCTTACCCTACTAACTAAGTAACAAAACTCTAAGGTTTGCCAAGGATATCTTAGTTATTAGTCAAAGGAGAATTGGGAATTTATGAGCAATGTGTATGATAAACTATTTTTTTTAGTTACCTATCCGGTGTTCGGTACTCGTATTGGAGCCTCAACTAATTCAGATTTACGCCGCTCAAGGGCAATTAAAAAGGAAAGCACTTCGTGCCAAGATTGTTTCATTTTCCAAGACTTTAACTCGAGATTTCTGATTAAAGGTAGAAAGATCTTATCCATAGTAAGTAGCAGAGGCGGAGCCAGAATTTCAACTTTATGGGTTCTGAATTTTAGAACGACAATTTCAAGTGCTAATAACTGAGATCTAAATTTAATATTTTTATATATTTAATGAATTTTTAAACACAAATGCACTATTTTAGCAAAAACTACTGAGTTAGACTGAACTCATAGCCGGACTTCTAGCTCCGCATAGTGAGAACTTGTAGAAGGTCACTCATGTGAAACTCAAAGAAGTTCAACATTCATAAATTATGTTGCTTATTCTATTACCAAGAACCAACTTTTGTATTTGTGATTCCTTATATTTGAAGCAAAAGGTAAAAGGAATTGACAACTTGCAACTTCAGAATTTGAAAATAAATATTCAAGTTTGACTAATTCCAATGTTAATTTCACCATGCTGGTCTTTGTGAAGTGTGAATATCAATCTTACCCCTAACTAAGTAACAAAGCTCTAAGGTTTGCCAAGGATATCTTGGTCATAATTGTTCAAAGGAGAGTTAGTTATTTATGAGTATTGTGTATGATAAACTATTTTTTTTTGGTTTTCTACGCGGTATTCGGTACTTGTATTGAAGTCCCGACTAATTTAGATTTGCACCACGTAAGGGCTATTAAAAGGGGGAAGCACTTTCTGCCAAATTATTCACTGAGATATCTGATTAAAGGTGGAAAGATCTTATTCATAGCAAGTAATAGAAGCTGAGCTAGGATTTCAACTTTATGGATTCACGATTTTAGAATGATAATTTCAAATGTTAATAACTTAATTTAAAATTTAACATTTATACATATTTAATAAATTTTTCATCATAATATAGCGTTTGAGCAAGAATTAGTAGGTTTGGTCTAAATTGTAGCCGGGCTCTCCGCCTCTGACAAGTAGTGAGAACTTGTAGAAGGCCACTCGTGTTAACTCAAAGAAGTTCAACGTTCATAAATTATGTTGCTTATTCTATCACCAAGAACCAACTTTTGTATTTATGATTTGTTATATTTGAAGCACCAAAATATTTGGCAACTTGCAACTTCTGAATTGATATAAATATTCAAGTTTGACTAATTCCAATGTTTAATTTCACTGTGAAGTTTGAATCAGAAGCACCGTTTTTTGCTGCATATTTTACGGAAGGATTCACATGATAGTCTATAGTTTAATCTGCTAAAATGTTTTTGGAATTCGCACTGATTAGTACAACAACCCAACAACATAGTATAATACACTAGTGGGGTCTGAGAAAGGTAGTGTGTACGCAAATCTTACCCCTACCCTTGGATAGAAAGATTGTTTTTCCGATAGACCCCAACTTCATCCCTCCAACAACTCTCTACCTTGCTTTTGGTGTGACTCAAATTCACAACCCTCTTGGTTGGAAATGGGATGCTCACCACTAAAGCAACTCACTCTTGTCATTGAAGTTCTTAGTACTATGAATATATTTCGAACATTTTTATAACAATCTCGTTTTTCAGACTTTAATCAATGTCTTTTATAGCGTTAGCTTATTTTACACCTATAATAATATTTGATATTTAGATCTTATTTGGCTATTATAGATTAAAAACAATATACCCAAAAATTGTTGTCAAGGGTTCGGGCCGTGAAAAAATAGTTTCTTGCAGAAATACAAAGTAAGGTTGCGTACGATAGGCCCTTATGGCCCCGCCCTTTCCCGGATTTCGCGTATAGCGGAAGCTTAGTACACCGATCTACCATTTTTTTAAAAATAAATTTTTATTTATACTATAAAAGAAGCTGTAAATAGCTGTTAATCTTGAATTGTTTCCTCTTCTAATGCAGATAAACTTGATGAATCATATAATATGAATATTATGCAAAGGCCTATTTGGAATGGGAGAAAAAGACATTCAAAAACTGGGCTTTGATAGTGGACTGAGTAACGAACTCTTTCTACTGGACTGGGTCATTGATACAATGATTTGGACGGAATCCATTTTCCGAGTTGAGGAATTAACATAAATAGCCGATCACTCAACCGTTTATACTAAAAACGAAAAAGGTCCAAATATGCCCTTATACTATACGAAATTGAGCGCATTGTCCTTCGTTAATACTTTAGCTCAAATATGTGCTTACCGTCACATAGTTGGTCCATATATGCCCTTAGAGTTACACNGGGGAAAAAAAAGAGATGAAAAGAAAAAAGAAGAAAGAAAAGATAAAGGTAAAGAAAAAAAAAGTACTAATAAAAAGAAAATAATGTTTGTAATACACTTNACTTTTTTTTCTTTACCTTTATCTTTTCTTTCTTCTTTTTTCTTTTCATCTCTTTTTTTTCCTTTTTTCTTTCTCCCTTATCTGATTTCCTCCATTACCGATGTCTTCTCCATTTTCGTCACCAATTTCACTTGACAAAACTCATGAATTCCAATTACTAAGAAAATTCTCCCACAAGAATATTTTTATAGATCATATGTTTGTCAATTTTTTAATTTTTACTGAATATATATTTAGTTCTAAACTCAGAACACTTTTTAAAAGATTACGTGGTACAATTAGGTCGAATAAAAAATTTAACAAAGTAAGATTAAAAAAATATTTATGTAACTAAAACCACGAAAAATCCAACAAAGCCGAACAATCCAAACCGATATAATTGGTTTGGTTTGGTTTTGATAAAAACTAAACCAACCCGTTTCATGTACATCCCTAATTTACATAGTTAATAAAAAAGATGAAAAAAGACTAATAACTCAAATTTATAACACTACAACTTGAACTCTAGGCTTTTAATCATTAAATTATCTTTCTGAAAATAATTTAAATATTTTGGTCTTTTGAGTATTGTTAAAGGTTGAGATGTTTTATTATTTTAAAGTTTAAACTATAATTTTTAGAACAATTTAGTTTCGTTTATTTAGAGGGCCAGTAAAATTGGAACTTGATTATATTATGGGAGAATTTTCTTAATAATTGAAATTCATGAGTTTTGTCAAGTGAAATTGGTGACGAAAATGGAGAAGACATCAGTAATGGAGGAAATCAGATAAGGGAGAAAGAAAAGGGGAAAAAAAAGAGATGAAAAGAAAAAAGAAGAAAGAAAAGATAAAGGTAAAGAAAAAAAAAGTACTAATAAAAAGAAAATAATGTTTGTAATACACTTTAATACGATTAACGAAAGTGCTAATTAGTTTGGGTGGATTCCGTTTCGAAAAGGGCATATATGAGTCAATTGTGTAACTCTAAGGGCATATATGGACCAACTATGTGACGGTAAGAGCATATTTGAGCTAAAGTATTAACAAGGACAAATGTGCTCAATTTCATATAGTATAAGAATATATTTGGACCTTTGCCCAACTAAAAATAATCAACGAATATATAATTTATATATAATATATATATATAATTATATACGTATGCCGGTTAAAAATTGTAAAAGTAAATCTAACCGACTAGTCGTGTAAAATATTCTTTTGAGTTGTCGTGCTCCTTCCCCTATGTAAAATAGCTAAATATTTTAGTATTTCTGATTTCATGCCTAAAATCATACCTAACTGAATCCGACTTTTAAAAAGTCATTGATCGTCAATTTTTGACCATCTAATCAATAGTAAATTTTGTAGTACAGTGCCTAAAATCATACCTAACTGAATCCGACTTTTAAAAAGTCATTGGTCGTCAATTTTTGACCATCTAATCAATAGTAAATTCTGTAGTACAGAAGATACTATTCATTATAAAGTTATATTTTTTTCGGCACCCTATCTTATATGTATGTTATAATATATATCCTCTATAATAATATTTTACTATAGCAGACAAATAAATATCGAATAAACGAGGATGTTATAGAGAGATTTTACTGCATTATTGATACTTCTAGAGTTTTATATCAGTTTGGTTCTTTTACGAGGTACGAGTTGTAGACACACTGATCATTTGTTTCCTTATTCACTTCTTTTAATTCTTATAAATTAGATTTGAAATAGTAATAAAAAACATTTGCCTCTTTTTTCCCATTCGTGGAGATAAATTATTCGTTTTAAAATTTTTAATTTATTTTCCTTTGTGTCGTCATGAAATACTTAAAGGAATAGTTACAAGTAGGATATGCTACACAAAGTGCAAGGAATTATTACTTTTGATAATCATGGTTTCTAGGCCAACTTGCGCGCATCTCAACTAATTTTTAGAGGAATGTTACTTATCACTAGCACATGTTCAAGATTCTTTATGATTTTTTTTTTGGTATCTCACACAACTGACACTAGTTGTGTGAAACCTCTTTTTTGTCTCACAATTTTGTAGTCCCATAATTTTATGGACCCAAATGTGTAAGATATAGTTCCACAAATATGTGAGATAAAAAGAGGCCTCACACAACTAATGTCAATTGTGTGAGCCATACCATAAAATCTCTCAATTCTTTATCTATTCATACTTTAGAAAAAAGGGCAATCCGATGACTAAGCTCTCACAATGCGGGAGGTTCGAAAAAGGGCCGAATTACAAGGGGCTATCGTACACAGTCTTACACTGTATTTCTGCAAGAAGCTGTTTCTACGGCTCGAACCCGTGACCCCCTGATCACATATAAAAAAAAATCACCTAGTATTTTATCATCATCGGCCAGATATCGTTTTGCTTCTCCCGATCGTCGAGCCTGATCGACTCGACTCCGCTCATTCGAGCCTTTGAAACTATTAAAAATAAAATCTTTATTTTCCGGGGTTCCCTCTTCATCAACAACCAAAACGCATGAAAGTAATTTCCAACACTGCTGGCAGAAAGGCATAATTGCAATAAACTCAATTACGTACGTTGATTGTTCGTCCATTCATCATATATATAGTTTATCTTAAACAGGAAACAACAATTAATACTGCCTTTTATCGGGGACCATTTTATCTTCTCCATTTTCAATCTTTTGTTTACGCATTGCACTACTTTAATTTGTAGTAGATTCATCGTTTCATAATGTAGCCACTTGCCCTAATCATAGTCGACAAAATAAAGCATAGGGTAAGGTGGACCACAATGCAATAGATACTAGCCTTATAGCAATATTTTACATATTTGTCCGGTTGTGCCTCCCTCCGTCTTTGATACCTTTTATCCTACAATAAAACTGTTAATTTCAACCCCCTTTACTCATTTTATCTTTTACTTGTGGATTAAAAAGTTAGTGAATCCAACTAATCTTTTAATTCCGTCAACTAAAAACTTGTATAAAAGTATCTATATAAGCACAATTATATAACCAATAGCTGTTATTTTCGCGGGTGCATGTCCAACTTTTCTCGTAAAAATGAACGCTCCTTTGGAACTTTAGCCTTAACTGGTCGGACCAAGAAATCACCGGTTTCGCTTGGTGGGCCGAGAATGACCGGCAATTCAATTTATTTGGTAAACTACTAAAGATTCATGTAGCCTTTGCTCCCTTAATCGTATTCTGAACCGGAGCAATAAATCTATTTGAAGTAGTCCATTTTATATCAGAGAAGTCTATGCATGAACAAGTCATTTTTTTCCCAAAAAATCACTTTGTAACTAGTGGGAGGGAGAAAACAAAAATCAAACTGATAATAAATATGATGAAAATGAAAGAAGAATGATTAGAAGAGTGTAAAAGAAAATCAAGCATATTCGTTTAGAATAATGGAAAGGATAAAGTTTCAATAGAGTTCATGAATTGTCAAATCAAGGCTTATGCTACCACGTAGTATTTTTCTTTTATTATCGAATGTACGGAATTCACTATTCCAACTAATACGTTTAATTGGTGTAAGCGTAGAGCCTATTTAAAAAGAAAGAACTTCCTACCAAAATATTCTTCATTCCAAAAGCTAGAAATAGAGATTTTTATTAAGAGTGAAGACATATCCATCTCACGACACCTCTTGACAATCTAGTATTTAAATTTATGACTCATTAGGTCCCAAAATGAATGACATGTTTCGGGTATGGATCAGATCCCAACAATTTTGGTTGATTTTGTGTACTGATTGCTCCACTTTTAAAAATTTAAACTATACGTTAAAAATCTACTTAACAATATTACAAACTATACCTTAAGAAAATATTCGTAAATGTATAAGAAAATCATATTCAGACACAATATCTTAGAAACTTCAATTCTTACGCTCTTCAAATATTAGATTTAGCTCTATTCACTAAGTAAGGAAAACAAGCAAGGAAAAGAAAAGAGAAAATGATTAATCCTTACCCTACTAAGATATGACATAAAACGGCATGTCGAGAATTATGGATACAAAACATAAACTACAGTAAGAAAAATTTCATGGACTTTTCCTTACGAATGNCCTACAATAAAACTGTTAATTTCAACCCCCTTTACTCATTTTATCTTTTACTTGTGGATTAAAAAGTTAGTGAATCCAACTAATCTTTTAATTCCGTCAACTAAAAACTTGTATAAAAGTATCTATATAAGCACAATTATATAACCAATAGCTGTTATTTTCGCGGGTGCATGTCCAACTTTTCTCGTAAAAATGAACGCTCCTTTGGAACTTTAGTCTTAACTGGTCGGACCAAGAAATCATCGATTTCGCTTGGTGGGCCGAGAATGACCGGCAATTCAATTTATTTGGTAAACTACTAAAGATTCATNCCTTAACTGGTCGGACCAAGAAATCACCGGTTTCGCTTGGTGGGCCGAGAATGACCGGCAATTCAATTTATTTGGTAAACTACTAAAGATTCATGTAGCCTTTGCTCCCTTAATCGTATTCTGAACCGGAGCAATAAATCTATTTGAAGTAGTCCATTTTATATCAGAGAAGTCTATGCATGAACAAGTCATTTTTTTCCCAAAAAATCACTTTGTAACTAGTGGGAGGGAGAAAACAAAAATCAAACTGATAATAAATATGATGAAAATGAAAGAAGAATGATTAGAAGAGTGTAAAAGAAAATCAAGCATATTCGTTTAGAATAATGGAAAGGATAAAGTTTCAATAGAGTTCATGAATTGTCAAATCAAGGCTTATGCTACCACGTAGTATTTTTCTTTTATTATCGAATGTACGGAATTCACTATTCCAACTAATACGTTTAATTGGTGTAAGCGTAGAGCCTATTTAAAAAGAAAGAACTTCCTACCAAAATATTCTTCATTCCAAAAGCTAGAAATAGAGATTTTTATTAAGAGTGAAGACATATCCATCTCACGACACCTCTTGACAATCTAGTATTTAAATTTATGACTCATTAGGTCCCAAAATGAATGACATGTTTCGGGTATGGATCAGATCCCAACAATTTTGGTTGATTTTGTGTACTGATTGCTCCACTTTTAAAAATTTAAACTATACGTTAAAAATCTACTTAACAATATTACAAACTATACCTTAAGAAAATATTCGTAAATGTATAAGAAAATCATATTCAGACACAATATCTTAGAAACTTCAATTCTTACGCTCTTCAAATATTAGATTTAGCTCTATTCACTAAGTAAGGAAAACAAGCAAGGAAAAGAAAAGAGAAAATGATTAATCCTTACCCTACTAAGATATGACATAAAACGGCATGTCGAGAATTATGGATACAAAACATAAACTACAGTAAGAAAAATTTCATGGACTTTTCCTTACGAATGCGTAAGAAATAACGATCGAGTAAAGACATAAAGAAAATAGATTTGGTTCTAACTCAACCTAAAAATATAAGATAACAGTACAAAAATAGGAGATAATAGTACATTTCTTCTACCGACTTGGGAACATCTTAAACATTTATCACGCGGATGGGCAAGTTAACAGAGCTAGATAAAAAAAATAAAATTTAGACCTAACTATATGAACTCTAAAAACTAGCTTGAGCTGATTTTACTTTACCTAAGACTATACAAAAGACAACAATTCACTTCTCAATTATTTTAAGACAATCAAACATGATCAAGAAGAAACACACCATATTCATTGAAATTTAGAAGGGCGAAGCTAGAAGGCTGAAAATTTAAATTTTTAAGAAATTTACTAAATATGTACAAAAATTAAATTCAGAATCCAAATACTAACACTTAATATGATTATCTTAGAACTTAGAACCCACAACCTTAAATTTCTGGCTCCGACTCTGATTTTAAGATTAACTCATTAAGAGTTCTTCTAACAAGTCAGTACCCAAATCCTCAAAAACCAGAACTGATTTCTTCTTCTTCCTGTTTCTTCTTCTTTTCACATTTTTCATTCTCATTTTATGTGTTTCCTTTAAAGCAGCAGCTGGAGATAATCCATCTAATAATTGGTTACAATTCATCTTAATTTTTTGAAGTGATTCTTGGACTTTTTCCATTGGAAAATTGAGAAATGCTAAAGGACCACGCATTGAAAATGCAGCTTGATCATAAGCTAAAGCAGCTTCTTCAGCAGTATCAAATGTCCCTAACCATACCCTAATTCCATTTCTTGTTGAATCCCTTATTTCTGCTGCATATTTCCCCCATGGCCTTTTTCTAACTCCTATATAATGCTTTTCTTCATCTTTTAATTCTTTTTTGTCTGCATCTGCGTCTTTTCTCTTGATGGAATATGATGTCACCTCTTCGTCAGCGCTACTTCTTTTTGAGGAATTAGTTTCTGAGGATGACGAAGTTCTTGGTATCTGATCAAAGATGCTAACCTGTCCTCTTCGACTGAACGATGGAATTCTTTCACCTCGCTCTACTTCCTTAGGGTGATGAGAAGGATGGCCAGTTCTGTCTTCTTCGAATCCTTCTTCACTACTTCCTTTAGAGGAATTAGTTTCTGAGAATGACGAACTTCTTGGTATCTGATCAACATGGTCATTGATTAGCTCGGAGTACTCAAATTCCCATGGAAATTGATCTTGCAAGAAATCAAAATTTGGGAATTGATCAAGGGATGAAATTTCCATCTTTGTTAATTAGGCTCTTGAGTTTCAATACATGTCTTGGTGTTTATACATTTATATATATATATATAAGGCTTTATTGGATGAGGACTTGAAAGAGATGGACAGATACATATATATCTAACAAGTTTTTTCAAGATATTCACCTCTTTTACTCTTGACTTAGATCCAATTATCCAAGTCCTCAAGTCTTTTAAGTTTTTTCTTTAAGGAAGAAAATGACATATTTCATGAACAATGAAGGGTGTCATATTCATTTACCCGAATAGTCGATTGAATTTATTGTTTACTTTTTCTATTTAGTATACATAAATTATATAATAATTATATACAATTAAACATATATATATAATATTTGCCGGTTATTTTAAGTTCAAGCACTTGGGTAAACGGCTATTTAAAGTTAATTCTTTGAAAATTAATCTTAGGGTGAGGTTTAGCGTGGGTAGGGGGTGTAAACCCAAGGGAAAAAAACAAACACACCTTGGCAGAAGTTTGGCAATAATAGTACTAGACTGACATCTGCAATGTCCAAGTGGCAAATTTTCAACACTAAAATCTTGAAAAAGAAGTCTCATGAATTGTCTAAAAATAGGGCTAATTGATTGAATGCAAATTATGAAATGTCTTAACTCTTAGTATTATTTAAAGACATAATTGTAAATTGAAAGGGTCTCACTCTTTCTACAGAAGATAGTTGAAGCGCATCGAGAGTGTAAGATTTGCAAGTAAAATTGAGTGCTGAGTTTAAATTTGATAAAAAGAGATAGCTACAAAAAAACAGGAGTTCGTTCTAAGCTAGTGTCATTAGTATGTGGCAAGTGATACAGCTAAGTTACTCCGTACGGACGACTTTCCATTTATATAGTTTACAGCCAAGTGATTTTGTAACCTTGACATACTCTTTTTTTACTGTAGCATAGGCCTTCGTCGGACTTTCGTTCCTTCGCCAATAGACAGCGATTTCGCTTCGCTTCGGCTCATGACTTGATATAGAGCAATGTAGTTATCGATTTTACCACCAAAATACCTATGGGATAGCGGTCGGCCTTTCGAACGCTTTGTTAATTCCTAACTTTTCTG